>JAKTVH010000369.1:29584-113145 GCA_030557105.1 Candida frijolesensis | reverse complement strand
TTTTTGTTCCTCTTGGCGCAGCCATGTGGTATGCGTCAGATAGAATCGAAGACATTACTATTGAATATAGTCAGTGTGAAAATTTGGCACAATTTGAAAACTGGAACAGAATTCCAAGTGAATACATTGATTACAACTTTAGAAAGACTCACACTGGAATCATTGATCCCAAGTTCTCGTGGAGATTGAGAAACGATACATCACAACAATTCGAAGATGAAAGGAAAGTGTGCGAAGTTCAGTTCCAAGTGTTCAACACCTTCAAGGGTCCTATTTATCTCTACTACCGTTTACACAACTTTTATGCCAACCATCGTCGTTATGTGAAGTCATTCAGCGAAGATCAATTGAATGGTAAGCCTGCCAGTTTGGATACCATCAAAAATACTGTGGGCCAAAACTGCCAACCATTGTCAGACATAGATGGTACTAGAATCTATCCATGTGGGTTAATCGCGAACTCGTTGTTCAACGACACGTTCTCAACCGCATTTGTTCCTGTAAATGATACTTCTGATGATAAAATTGTTCATTTGACCCAAGACGGAATTGCTTGGTCTACTGATAAGAACAGATTTCAAAAGACAAGATACAACTATACTGAAATTGTTCCTCCACCAAATTGGTACAAGATGTTTCCAAATGGTTATAATGAAACCAACATTCCAGATATTTCTACATGGCCTCAATTCCAAAACTGGATGCGCCCTTCTGCATTACCCACTTTCAATAAATTAGCCTTGCGTAATGACAGTGCTTCTATAGAGCAAGGTATTTACCAAATCGACGTAGGTTTGCACTTTCCAGTCTTGCCTTATAATGGTAAGAAGTATATATACATAACACAGAGATCTGTTATTGGAGGTAAGAATGACTTCTTGGGTATTAGTTGGATAGTTGCTGGAGGTGTTTGCTTTGTCTTAGGGTTGACCTTGTTAGTCATCAATTTCATCAAACCAAGAAAGACCGGGGATGTCAATTTGCTCAGTTGGAACCAAGAGAAATCAAAGAGAGATGAACAGAGTGCTGCCGCAGCTGCTGCATCCGGTGACGGTTCTTCTACAGGTTTCGAGAAGTGATAAATAGGAGAAACCAATTTTATATGTTTGTAAACTGAGATTATATTTTTATTAGTCAATATTTAACGTTGTTTCGATAGAAAGATGATTGTAGCTACCCGTTATCCTCCTCGGAAAATTACCCTTTTTCCTCGAGATTGGAATCAGACAGGTGTGTTATTTATCCGTTGGTCGGATAATTTGTTGAATTTGATATCAACCTTTAGTTCCTTCTTTTTTTTTTGCTGTTTTGGTTGTTGTTGCGCCTAAATGTGCTGTCTACTTAGTTCCATGATGAGTCGCGGATATTTTCGAACTTTTTTCCATACTTTGCTTAATAATTATCGGGGTACAAAAATCGCAAACTCCGACAGATGCATGAACCACCAGGAGGCTCATCATTTGCTCTATAAATACAGGGCAGATTTCAGGTTCTTCCATGACTTTGAATTGCCATTTTTTTTTTTCATTCCTTCATCAATCAATAATAATCAACAATGTCAATTCCTAAAGTCGCTACCCAAGTTTTCTTGAAAACCTGTCCAACTGGTTTCATCAACCCAAAATTCAATGAATCCGACTCCACTTTTGAAATCAAAGAAGTTCCAATTCCAGAATTGAAAGAAAATCAAGTTTTGGTGAAAACTTTGTATTTGTCCAATGATCCTACTCAAAGAACTTGGTTGAAAAAAGCTGGTGATAACAGCCCACATTACTTGCCACCTGTTAATGAAGGTACCCCAATGGCTTCATTTGGTTTGACTGAAGTTATTGAATCCAAATCCGAGAAATATGTTAAGGGTGACATTGTTCTCGGTCGTATCTTCTGGGCTGATTATGCGGTTTTACCAGATACTGCTTTCGTTAACAAGATCGATGCTGCTGCTGGTTTGCCATTAGAGTATTATTTGTCTGTCTTAGGTGCCACTACTTTGACTGCATTCTTTGGCTTAACTGAAGTTGCAGAAATGAAAAAATACTTGGGAGGTTCAAAAGAAGGTGAAAAAGGTCCAGTTGTCTTGGTTTCGGCTGCTGCAGGTGCAACTGGTTCGTCTGTCGTCCAAATCGCCAAACACTTATTAGGTGCTTCCAAAGTCATTGGTATTGCTGGTGCAGGTGACAAATGTAAATGGGTTGAAAGTTTGGGTGCTGATTTGTGTGTCAATTACAAGACTGAAAGCTGGCAACAAGAAATTGACACCTTTTTGGCTAAAGACAATGACGGTGTCGACGTTTATTTTGACAGTGTTGGTGGCAAGATCTTGAGTTACGCCTTAACCAAGATGAACAAGTTCGGACATGTTGCTCTTTGTGGAGCCATTTCTGGTTATAACGATGTCAGCGCTGTCACCGTCACTACCCTCCCACTTGCCATTACTAATAGATTGACATTGAGAGGATTCATTGTTAGTGATTTTGCTCCTCGATTCCCTGAAGCCATTGGTGTTCTTGTCGGAGCTATCAAGGCTGGGAAAATTAAAACCGATGGTGCATACCATACCGAAAAGTTAACCGGAGATAATGTTGCTAAACGCTTAGAAGAAATCCCAGCCATTTGGAACTTGTTATTTGAAGGTGACAAACCAAAGGGTAAGTTGCTTATCAAAGTTGATTAGATTCAAACTGTTGTAAGTAGTTCGTTTGCATTTCATAATATAAAATTAAATAAAAAGAGATGGATTTATATTTTAGTTCGCACGGAAACATTTCCTAATCGGCTCAAGTATCTAAACTTTGGTCCAGCCAAAGCCACAAATTTTGTGGGGGTTTCGTTCTTGAACGCACATACCATTGTTAAAACTTCGCTTATGAAAGTTTGCCATAAAAAAAAAAATTCAATTTCTAAACAAGTAAAAATCATCATCATGACACTCCCACCAGTAGCAACTCAAGTAGTGTTAAAGCAACCACCGTCTGGCTTTGTTAACCCTGTTTTCAATCAACCAGAATCGACTTTTGCAATCAAACATGCCGAGCTTCCTACAACTCTCAAAGAGGGTGAAGTAATTGTTAGGACGTTATACTTGTCAAATGACCCTACACAAAGATCCTGGATAAGAAGTAGCGAAGAGAAAAGAAGACACTACTCACCACCAATCCAACCCGGCTCACCAATGCAATCGTTAGGTATTAGTGAAGTTGTGAAATCTGGATCTGAAAACTACAAGACTGGTGATATCGTGTATGGTCGTATTCACTGGGCGGATTACGCTGTGTTACACGAAACTAACTTGTTCACCACTATTGACTCTTCCCTGGGGTATCCATTAGAATACTATCTATCTGTTTTCGGGATGACTGCCTTAACAGCATTTTTTGGTTTGACCGAGGCAGGAGAATTGAAGAAATATTTGAACGCCCCAAAAGGTACAGGACCTATTGTTGCTGTATCTGCAGCTTCGGGTGCGACTGGGTCTCTTGTAGTCCAGATAGCTAAGAATTTGTTAGGGGCTTCCAAAGTCATTGGGATATCAAGCACCAAGGAGAAGTGTGAATGGGTCGAGAGTTTGGGAGCTGATATTTGCGTCAGCTATAACGATCCAAATTACCAAGATCAAATATCGTCATTTCTTGGAGGTGCATTCATTGATGCTTATTTTGACAACGTTGGTGGAGAAATTCTTAGTTTTATGCTAACTAAAGTCAGAAAATTTGGCCACATTATAGCATGTGGTTCAATTGCTGGGTATAACAACCGAGAAGCTCTGAAGGTTTCAAATTGGGGAGAGATCACAATTAACTCATTAACTGTGAAGGGGTTCCTTGTTTCCAATTACAAGGATAAATACCCAGATGCACTCAGAATTCTTA
Organism: Candida frijolesensis; assembly: GCA_030557105.1. Taxonomy (NCBI): domain Eukaryota; kingdom Fungi; phylum Ascomycota; class Pichiomycetes; order Serinales; family Debaryomycetaceae; genus Candida; species Candida frijolesensis. The sequence goes on along the minus strand of JAKTVH010000369.1, from coordinate 109,276 downwards.
CTGAAGCCGTGAAGACAGGCAAAATTAGTACAAAAGATGCTTACCATGTTGAAGAATTACATGGCAATGACGTTATTCATAGGTTAGAACAGATCCCCACAATCTGGGTAAAGTTGTTTAATGGAATAAAACAGGAGGGCAAATTGTTAACCAAAGTTGCCCACCATGTATAGAACGCCTGGCGATTGGCTGTCATTCGAGAGACCAAAATTTGCAACACACGAAATACACGTCTTTCGCTCTCTCGCACCAAACAAAGTAAAAAAAAAAAAAAAAAAAAAAGGAAAAACAATTATTTACATTTCAAAACATTCTCTTCGTATCCTTCATATCACACCCGTCTCTACCTTCAACGGCAATGCACTTACCATACAAATGCTGACTCATATTCAATCACCATTACCTAGTTTGTCAGCAATAAATGGAATTAAGGTACTCAGTCCTTCACCAATTCTCTCCCCAGATACGAAATCTCGACCCAAAAAAGAAAGTTCCCTTAGGAAATATCAAGAAAACAACCAGGAAGATGATTTGGAAGGGTTCGATAGCATACAAGACCTATCGTTTTCAAAATTCTCAAACATGTCAGGGGGATCTATGATAGTTAAAGATGAAGCAAACGAAGACCATTCAAACGATTTTGAGTCACCCTTTGTGAAAAAGCTTCAGCGAGATTTGAATGTGGAAATAGAAAAAGAAGGATCGAAACCTTACTACCCCACTGTGTATCCTATACTTGAGTATCAAAGCAATGATGAAAATAGCGATTCCCCATTTATAGATTATGGAAGATCGAGTGTGATGAAGAGTCCGAAAATCAATAACAACAAACTCCGTAAACAACAAAATGAATCTGTTGCGGAGTTTGCCAAACCTTTCCCTCCAGTCAATAAAGTCCAGTCTACTCCCAAACACCAACGTACCTCATCTGTTAAAGTTTCATTGACTCCAGCTCAGAGATTTGAGAAACGAGGCCACACTCGACTGTGCAACGCACTTGAAAACTTTGAGTTCATCACGTTAGTGGGGAATGGAGCCTTTGCCAGTGTTTATAAGGCTATTAATTTGACAACCAATCAAGTGGTTGCAGTTAAACAAATACGAATAGAAAAAGATCAGGATGTTGGAACGTTGATGGGAGAAATCGACTTGTTGAAAATTTTGAAGCATCCAAATATAGTTAAATATCATGGTTTTGTGAAAACATCTGTGTCGTTGAATGTGATACTAGAGTACTGCGAAGGAGGATCTTTGAGACAATTGTACAAGAAACTAAAACGGGGGTTACCGGAAACCCAGATCATCAACTATGTGGGTCAGATTTTACACGGACTCACATACTTACATGAACAAGGGGTTGTCCATCGAGATGTCAAAGCTGCTAATGTTTTGTTGACAGACAAGGGTGACGTTAAATTGGCAGATTTTGGGGTTGCCACAAAAGTTAGTTCCCAGCATTTCACGGTTGTTGGGACGCCAAATTGGATGGCACCGGAAACTGTTCTAGGAGGTGAAGGCATATGTACTGCGTCTGACATTTGGTCCTTGGGGGCGACAATCATCGAATTATTTACCACGAATCCCCCATATCACGATCTAAATGCAATGGCTACATTGCATGCCATTGGGACGGATGAACATCCACCTTTACCTAAGAACACATCGTCCTTAGCAAGAGATTTCCTCATGGAGTGTTTTCAAAAGCAGCCAAATCTACGAATAAGTGCAAAATTACTTGTTAAACACAAATGGCTAAATAACCATCCTACTGGTAAAATATCCATGTCAGTGTTACCAAAGCAGGCTAGTAGAGACTTCAAGTCGATAAAGAATTATTCAGAAGCCAACGACGAGAACTGGGATAGTGATTTCGCAGAAGTTCAGTTTTCCAAATTCAAGAGTATGAAACCATCTGAGATAGAATTGCAATTGGAGAATGACTCACCTGATTACAAACCAACGGAATATTCCAAAAACGAACTATTGACAAAATTTACGGAACAAGAAAATGAAACTTTTGAAAACACCGACATGAGTACACTTAAGGGGGTCAAATTAGGTGCAGGTACTACAAGTGAGGACTTGGAAGAGTCCGATCCATTCTTGAATATTGAAATCGAAAATTTCGACACCAACGAATTGGAAGTGCAAAGCAAGATGGAGTTTTTAATTGCAAGATTGGGTCGAAAATTGGAAATCGTTCACTCATCACCCGATGATGCAGTACCTGCCTTGATTAAAGTTACTGGAAGAATGTTGCATCTCATTAAGAAATACCCGGTTCTGCATGATACGTTAATCAGAGATCATGGAATTTTGTCCATTTTGGAACTATTAGAAAGTGCTGGCGATGTTACAGGTCAACAACAACTATGGTTTCATTGTCTTGCAATCCTTAATCATGTTTTTGAGAGCAATGTTGGAGTTTTGGAAAACTTTTGCTTTCTTGGAGGTATCCCAACTGTGGCTAATTTTAGAGACACCGAATACAAGGTTCAAGTAAGACTACAAGTTGCGAGATTCATCAGTGTATTGAACCTGTCGGATAAAGCATTGTCCATGTTTGTATCATGTGGTGGATTGAATTTAGTAAATAAATTTGTGGAAGAGGATTTTGGATCAACTCCTGAATTCGCACTAGTTGCTATAGAGTCTGTTCACAATATCTTGGTCAAGGATTTAAGTAGGTCCAAGTCAGACTTATGTCGAATGCTTTCGAAACACGGATTAATGTTTTGGTTAGTTAATTTATTGTCACAGTTGGTTGGGAGCAGCAATATTAGGAATCTCACTCCAGATCAAGTGAATGCAACCGTTGATAAAATCATTGATATTATCCAATATTTTGGCCAAGCAGAGAGTAAGGTAAGAATTTCTATTGGAACAGTAGATTTGTTCAAGTTAATCTTCAATTCGTTCGATAATTTGAAATTCTCGCGACAGTTAACCATATTGAAATTTATCAAGTCAATGTCATGTATCACAGACCTTTTGAAGAATTTGTATCATGCAGAAGTTTTGGAGTTGTTGGTGAAATTATTAGAAGTATATGTCCCAACTAAAGCCAATTATAAAGAGGTGATCAATGTGGTGGCTCATATTCTATACAACATATTAACTTTGAACCATGCAAGAGAATCTGAGTTTGTCAGATTGGGCGGCTTGCCATTTTTGAAAAACTTGTCCATCATTAATTTGCCGTTCAGACAATTCATATTACCCATAATTTGTGAATTTGTTCATTGCGACAACCACGTGAGGCGAGAATTGAAGAAATATGAAATGCTTAATGTTTATTTCAACTTGTTGTTAGATCCCTATTGGCAATCGAATGCGTTGGACTCGATTTATTATTGGTACAAATTGGATTCTGATTATATCCGATTGGACTCTGCGGTCGCAGTTGACTGTTTGATTGGTGGGTTTTTGTTAGCAAAGGTTTCCAATTTGGAGAGCACATTAGAGATCTACATCAAGTTATTGACGTCGAATTCGGTGTTGACCAAAAAGATGCTGAATATGGCAATCATAAATAATACCTTGATGAAACTAGTCATTCATGATAGCAAGAATCCGGTAATCCAATTACTGTATTTAAAAGTTTTGCGATGCTTGATCAGAGATCTAAATGTTTCTGATGATAGATTAAAAATTTCCAAACCAATAAGAAGTTGCTTGGAATCGTTACATCTGAGAAAAAGTTCTTTGTTGATCGAAGAAGTGGCTATAGAGCTTTTACAATTAATAGAATAGCTAATGAAGTATACGTCTGACAATGAATACAAATGTAAAAATAAAAAAAATAGGAATCTATTTTCTGGTTGCAAAAGTAGGAAAAAGAAAAAAAAAATAAAAAAAGAAATGCTCTCTTGCGGGGAATCGAACCCCGATCACGCGCGTGACAAGCGCGTATTCTGACCGTTAAACTACAAGAGAAACTCAACTTGACCAAATCAGGTGATTTGATGTTCAATAAAAATTTGGCTTCAACATCACAATCGGTTATCGCTTTCCATCCTACTAAGAAACTTGTGCTTTCAATCAATCAATAAATCTATCTATTCTTTAATAAATAAGTATTAAATAATGCTATATATAACACAACAATATAAATATATAGTGGGTGACTGGCAATATTATGCCCAAACTTGTAACTGCTCATAATAATCTACTCTCTTATGCTCTTCATTATCTATATGCTTAGCAACTTCTGCTCTGATATCATCGACCATTGCTGGATGTCCGCAAGTAACAAATGCGGTTGAGCCAAGTGACTCTTCAATCTCATCCTCCACTAGTTTATCAATTTTGGGTCGGCCTTCATAGATCCTGATATGTGATAGTTCCGATTCCAAACTTTCTCGAGTAATAATAAATTCTTGAGAATTGGATTTCAAAAGTGGTTGTAATTCCAGCATGATCGTGTGTGATTTAGTTGTTGTTTGTAAATCATTCGATGGTCTACTGACGTAAATTGTGGTTTGAATCTTGGTGTTCCTGAGATATTTGAGTTTATCCTGGAACCAAATCAATGAATTATAATCTCTCACTATCCAATACAACTTCATCTTTCTATTGGAAATGAATGGTAAGGTTTTGGCCATATCTAAAGCTTCACAATAAATACCAGGTATACCATTTCCTCCTGCAATAAACACAGCAGAGTCGGCATATTTTGCTGGAGTTGTCTCACCATAAGAACCTTCAATTGCAACTTTTATCTTTGCAATCTGACCTGGTTGTTTTGTCAAATGATGTTTCAAACTTTTTGTTACACCGCTTTTCACTTTGCAATATAAGATAATATTCTTGTTATCTGGAGACACAATGTAAGTGAATGGATGTGATTGCCAGAAATATTTCCATTTTAAGAAATGAATAAAGACATGACCACCAGGAACAGCTTCCCAATGTTCAGATTTGACCACAACCACCTTCAATGTGTCGTCTGGCAACAATTGTACATCAGCTTGTGAGAAACCAAATGAGTAAAGTCGGAGAATTCTAACAACTCTGTCAAACCCCCATACCATGGCAGATGTGTAGTAAAACCATACACAATAGAAATCGTTGACATGTATCCAAGCTCCAAATATGAAAACTGATACTAGTATGATGTGCAAAATCAAGAAGACTTCGTAATTTTTTCTTCGTAAAACCAATAATCCTTGTACTAATATTGCCAATCCAGCTGTCCAAGCAGCTGCTCCAAAATAAACATAAGTTTCATAATCATGAGATGTTCTAATGAAAAATATTCTGTAACAGTATGCATGAATAGTGACAAGAAGCACAACCAATCTAGAAATCCATCTGTGGAACATAATAAATGTTGCATAATCCCATCGAGTAACCCATTGCAAGAAATTATTCCTTCCTCCAAACAACACCAACAATGGCATTAATGAGCTTGCTAAGATGCTGGCCCTAACAGCATACGTTCTTAAATATGCATCGATTTTAGTTTTGAATAGTGGATCGCCTTGAACGTAATCCATATCCACAATGAATAATTTAAGACATAATACTGTTGCACCTGTCAATATCAAGGTTTCCAACCTTGTTGGAACCAACATGTACATATACTGTCCCACGTTGTGCTCATTTGTCTTGTTTCGAAGACCAGTAGCTGGAGTGCTAATATTTTTCCTAAACCAATTAGTAACCGGGTCGGTAAGACATTTTGTCAACCCAGGAAGTAAAATCTTGGACCAGTTCCCAATACTGACAATCATAAGAACAGCAACCCAATAAGAAAACAAGTATTTCCCATAATCTACCGATAAATCATAGTTCCCAAGATATTGCTCATAGGATTGTTTGAATACGTAAATCATAGTATCATTGAGTTTTACAGGATACTTGGCAAATTCTGATCCAGGGAAATTTTGAATTGGATCAATGGCTTTATCATGATAAAAGCAATTAGCATGATCAAAGTTTGTCCTTGTCAATGTCTTATTAAACTCTTTGCACATCCCCAATAAAGAATTGATTTCATTCCTATGACCAACATCATAACAATGTGCAATGGTAGCAAATGCAGAAAAATTGTTGCAATAACACCACTCCAATGAAGCCTCGGGTTTACAGAATCGAGCTTGGGTCAAGTTGATCTGATAATTACATCCATAAAATGCAATTTTTGCCTTACCAAATTTATAAAATGGAGCTCCAGTCTGTGCTTGTGGTGGGGCAATCGATGCCAATATCGATATTACCAAACATAAAATCAATATGGTTTTGATCCGCCTGTATACCACGCTCTTGATTCGAATGGGTACCAAAAAGGGAATTAGTAGAATAGATAAGGCTACTGATGCGTAAACACCTGGTGGATACATGATACAGGATGGAGGAGCTTGGCAAAGGGTGGACCTCTCAAATGACTGGAATTGGACTTTAAAATTATCTTTTTGATCTATCTGTGGATCAATGCAGTATAATTTATTTTTTTTTTTTTTTTTTTTTGTTTTGTTTTGCTATTATGGCTCAGCTGCAAAGAGGGAGTCCGAATCGGAAATGTGAACTTTCTTGGTGTAGATTTAATAGATAAGGTGAGATTTTTGACGTCCCAAATGTGATTCTTTAAATACTCAATCTGCCTTTCTTCTCCTGGGTAGTTTATATCTTGTTCTTATACATCGGGTTTAATCGCTTGTAAGGTGACAGTGTCAATGGTGTAGTGGGAGACAACGGCACCAATATTGCCTCCATTGTGGCTCTTATCTTTAATATGGCGTCAATTGGCAGTAGAAAATTTTTTCTTCTTCTTTTTTTTTTTTTCTATGGCGTTGCAAATGAGTGTGAGATGTACTTAGTTACGCGGTGGTGGAAATATGAACGTGGTAATCGAGTTAGGATTTATCGGTCATGGTTGATGATCTAATGTAACAGTACTTTATATAGTTCGTCTTCACAAACACGAGCTTAGTTATCCTAGTTCGTATGCAGGCCCATAATATGTCACACATTCAGCCAGTAACGAACCAAATACTGTCTGAAGGACGTAAGTGTGACAGCTAGGCATTCACACAACAACTTTGGAAGACATTATAATTAACGCAAGTGAATACCCAGCTCATACATAATAATTCAGAAAAAGAGATAAGTGAAACTATAATTGAAGGATGCATATTCGTCCTATTATCGGTAACATGTGCGTTATTTAAAGGTTAGAGAGATCAAAAGAAAAATATTAAATATGTATTACATAGGCTTAAGAAAAGGAATAAACGGATCAATAAGAAGAACCAGAATCACTCATCAAACTGACTTCTAACTCTACGTGAATGAGTCAGTTAGTGAGTATTGACTAATAACAGGAATATATCAGAAAGAACATTAGTGTAAAACGATACCCTTGAGAACATTAGTTTAATTTATTAACGTGAACTGCTGAGCACTCAATAGTTATTACCTGAGTGCGTGACATAATAGGCATATTGCTGCGATTACAAAGTCGTAAGTCTAGACTCGCGACATTTGTGTCGTTTTTGTTTGCTTACGTTATTTGTTCCCATTTGACAGATCAATTCCAGAACAGTAATGTCAGCAACTAATAACTAATCAGCAAAGTTTCTTTCGTTCAATAAGTTTGACTATAAATAAGACAAGATTGTTTCTTGCAATTGCAGAAGAAGAAGAAGCTTTGAAAAGACATCATCATTACATTGTTCCTATTATCACACAACTACAAGATACAACTACGAAAATGTCTATGTACACATCGAGATTAAAGTCAGAATACATCCCATTATCAGAGATCAGACGACCAATCCCTCCAGTCTTGGATTATCAAAAAATAGATTCCATGGAATCCACATTGAAAGGAATACCAATGGCATCAGCCACGTGCCAAGTAGAAGACATGACAGCTGGGGAGTTGCCACCAATTGATGTATTCAAAGTTAGAGAGCAAGGTGAGAATTATTACTTTGCCTTTGGTGGTTGTCATAGATTCCAAGCCTATGAAAGAATAGCTAGAGAAAAGGGTGAAGAAGTTATGGTCAAATCAAGAATCCTACCTGCTACTAGAAAAACATTGAGAATATATTTGGGTGCATCTGTTGATAATTTATTTGACAAAGTAGATAGCACGAACTAGAGAATAACAATTGCAATATATATAATTATGATAATCACAACTGTTTGCTTCCGTGTAGATACTCACTTCGAGACGACCCATTCATTCGAAGAGCCGCGGCATGAACGAGATTCTCTCACACAGAAAAACTGGGTGCATTTATTCTTTTTTTTTTTCAGCAATAGAAATTAATCTCTCTCTCTCTCTCTCCCCACACTCTTTCGCTGGCCAACAAGCACATCAGAACTCAAACAATGATACCGATATCATATCCATCTCCAAGAGTGTCACAGTTAGATGCTGGCATATTAGATGGAGAACTATTCACGTTATTGAAAGAACAACTTTCGGCTATTTTTCAGCTACACCCAAATAGCAAATTTTCATTCATTCAACATCCAGAACTATATTCCTTAGCGCTTAATTTATTAATATTCAAACTTACCGTTTGGAAATCAGGATCGTCATATGGGTCATTATTGCAAAATTTGAAATTATCAGATTCCAGAACTGGGAAAGTCATTGACAAATCAAGGAGATATTTACTAGGGGTGCTTTTAATTGGTGGATATTTGTACAAAAGACTAGAAGCTCATTTGTATTCACTTGATGATTCCGAAACCAGAAGTTCAGAATCATTCTTGGGAAGAATTAAAAATTATTTTATCTACAATAGACTCGACATACTTTCACGGATTGATAATTTGGTGAAAATTGCCAATTTGGTGAATTTTACAATTTTCCTCGTTAACGGAAGATATTCGTCTGTTATTTATCGACTTTTAAGAATATCAGAAACTCCAATAACTTCAGACATTTCAAAATTTGACGGTAGCAATGTGAATTATGAGTTCCAAAATCGTCAATTGGTGTGGAACGTGATGACTGAATTCCTTGTGTTTATTTTGCCCTTATTACAATTGAGGAAATTACGTAAAATGGCCGGTAAATTATTTGGGAATTCTAATAATAATAATTCTTTAGAAGTTCAATCGGGTAATGGACCATTTATTACTGCCTATACTAATTTACCAGTGTCAGAATGTGCTATTTGCCATGACAATAACAATCAGGCTGTAGCAAGTGGAGGTCGTACTTTCCCATCAGCAGGACCAGTAACGAACGGTTATATTACAAATTGTGGTCATGTCTATTGTTATGTGTGTATAGCGACACGTTTCAATATGATCAAAATGAACAATGAAGATTTACCATGTCTTCGTTGTGGTCAGAGATTGGAATGGTTTGAAGAGTTTGGAGCCGATGAAAGAGCCGTTGACGAAGATGCAATAATAATCGAGCCAGAAATTGATGAAGAGGATGAAAGTGAAGGCGATGAAGAAAAAGACGAGACAGGAAGTATATCTAGCGAGAAAGATGATGTTGAGCCTTATGAACCGGAACAAAAAACAGGAACGCAAATTCAAAGACATTTGAGTCAAAGATCAGCAATTTTTGATGAAGATAGTGCTGATGAATTCAGTGAAGACGAATACAGTGAAGAAGAGGATTTCGATGCAGACGAAGTAATGTAGTTTTTTTTAATATTTAAATATATATTACTGTACAGAAAGAAAAGGTCTTTTATATTGTCATTTCTAAATAACAGTAGATAAAAGTTTAGCACCTTTGTCATCTTTAGATAAGGTCAATTTTTTAATAGATTTCTTTAATTTGTCGACTTTAGATGATTTGGCTAATTGTAAGACTTCAACAACTGAAACAAGAACGAATGCTGGTTGGCCAGAAATCCAATCTTTGACATTGATTTCACCAGCCACTCTTTCGGCAAATTCAGTTCCGACACCTGGGATAGCCTCCTTGTCGGTTTTAACTAATTTCTTGGATGCATTATCAAAGGCAAATTCATTACCTTGAATCAAAGATTTGACTAATCTGGAAACAAATGGCGTCTTATTGAGCAAATGGTAATCTTCGAGAACATCCCCACTGATGGTTTTTTCAAAGATTATGTCAATTAATTGTGGTCTTAATTTATCGTTCACTTCAGCAAGTGTGGTTGGTGTAAGAATCAACTCGGCAATAACCTGAGCAGCCATATTCAGTGCTAGTAAATTGCTTATGGTTTCTTCATCTGATATAGCTTTATAAAGTGGCACTATTGATTTTTCCAACAATTCCAATTTTCTTTGATCTTTGTCCTTTTTAGAAGTCTTTTTATATGCCAATTCTTCGTATCCCAAAATTGCTTTCTTCACGTTTGGAGCGAAATATTTACCATCCAATCCTTTCAACAAGTACAATATTGGTCTTCTGGAAAATTTATCTTGCATTAATTCTGGGACCACTTCTTTGGTGAATATTTCAGAACCAAAAGATTTGAAAATCAACACAGTATCATCAACAGTCATAAATAAAGTGATCAAAACAATGTTACCGTATTCATTCTTGATCAATTCATTTGTGTGGGTTTTCAAACTTTTGATAATGGTTTTACGTTCTTTAGCGTTTGCCAATGCAATCAAGTCACAAGCAACTTCAGAACCTTCTTGGGTATGAACTAATTCTGCAAACTGCTCTGCAAGTAAGTCAATAAATTCACGGATGGCAGAATCGTGAGCATCAACATCGCTGATTAAAATAGTGACATATTCTTTCATAGCAGCATGTAAAATTTGGAAACCAGTAGATCCCTTTTCTACTGATGCTTTGATGGTACCATATAAATTACTCATAATCAATTGTTTCTTCTCAGCCAGCTCTCCAACGACATCCAAAACTGTTTTGCCCTTACCAGAATCTCTGAACACAGCATATTGAGAACCCCAAAATTCTCTGATCATTTGTTGTCTTTGCTCACCAGTTGAATAAAGAACATACAAATCTTCAACAACATAGGCACCTTCTCTGTGTCTCATTAGTTTACGCAATTTACCGTGTAATTCATCAACAATCAAAGCCCTGGATTCCTTAGATCCATAATGCAAAAGTTTGATCAACAAATACTTACCATATGCAGAAGTTGCCAATTGGTAAAATGAACCTTTCAAAGAGTTCACGATAATATCTCTTCTATCTTTGTTGGAATATTTGACCAAAGTTTGAACCACACGGGAAGCATCGTGTTTCAAAACAAGATCATTAATGACATCTTTGGCCAATTCCCAGATTTCATCACACAATTCATCACGTTTAGCCTTTGGCGGTGTAGGCTTGGTGACTCTCAATTTTTCCCATAAACTTTTAATTTTTTGAACTTCGACTCCTGATTTTCTTTGCAATTTACGTTCTGCTAATAACTTTCTTTGTTCTGAATGTTGTTCGGCGGACGTTTTCTTGTTTGGATCAACGTTAGAAGATTGCTCTTTGTCTTCATCTCCTTCTGCATCTTCATCATCGTCTTGTTCTTCTTTATCTTCTTCCCCTTCGTCATCTAATTCATCCAATTCATCCTCGCTTTCGCTGATATCCAATTCATCTCCAGAACTAGAACTTTCTTCTTCGGATTCTTCACTGACGTCTAATTCTTCTTCCTCATCGGCGGACTCTATTTCTTCATCATCTTCTTCGTCAGATGGTGGAGATGGGAGCTTTTTAGAAACTTTGGCTTTCTTTGTGAATTTCTTGTTATCTTCTTCGGCAGCACGTTTGGCTCCTTTACTCTTAACACCCTTGACAGCCATGTTTATTGATTAATTTGTATGTATTTAAGTTATATTTCTAGAAAAGTTTTGTAAAAAAAAAAAAAAAATTAAAAATATTCTCAGATGGCATCGGAAGTGGGGTCGTGTGCTATGGCACCAAAGATCAAAAACGAGGAGAGTCAAGTATTTTCCGCTTTGGTTTCTCCACCATCCAAATCTTGCCAATAGACTTTGAGTTCACTGAAAGCTACACCACCACCACCACCACCACTAACTAGAATGTTCAGATCGATAGTCAGAAAAACAGTTCCATTAGTTGCATTTGGGGTTGGACTTGCTGCATTTCCAAGAGAATGGAGAAAAGGTCAATTTGGAGAAAAGAAGTTATTTATGATCAATGACACAGCGTTAAGGCAAATAGAATCCAGTGACAAATATAAGGAATTGAGTGCCAATCCAAATCTCAAACAATACAACTCCAGTCACAAGTTCCCTGATCAACACCATAAGAATTACGTCAATACTGGTTTATTATTTGGTCCGGATTTGATGGAAATCGACCCTGTGGCATTTCTTGATGAAGAAAAGGGAGAATTGACCAGTTTCTATCATTTGGGCGATAAATTGATCTCCCAAGATGGCCAAATACATAATGGTGTGGTGTCTACCATTTTGGACGAAGGGTTGTGTTCTGCCGGATTCCCGTTGTTGCCGTCGAAAAAGGGGGTGACTGCTAAGTTGCTGATTGACTTTAAAAACCAGGCACCTCCGCAAAGTACGGTCGTATTGCATGCTAAGGTTAAGGAACACAAGGGGAGAAAAGTGGTTATAGAAGGATATTTGGAAACCTTGCCTGTGAACAAATCCGACAAGCCATTGCTAATTGCGGAATCAAGGTGTGTGCTTGTAGAGCCAAAATGGTTCAAATACTTTAGATGGTTGCAAGTGTGATGACGACACCTTATTGTCATCCTGTTTATCATTGCTATTTCCTATGAAGAGAGGGGTATCGTTTAGTTACGTAGGCGAGTTGAATTGGGAAATTAATTATTCTATTAGGTGTGCAAGAAATTTGTTGTTACGACGTAGCATTTTCTAAACGAATGGTCAGGCACTTGCTATGGAATGTTTTGCATTTGGTTTGCCATTTGTCCTTGGGGTGACAACGAATTACACTTGATCAGCTTACAGCTGCCTCGATGGGGTGTTTGTGTTTGTGAGGGATCGAGATTGTATACAATTTGTGGTTATTCACTATCGCCTTGAAAAGCAATGGTTTTGTGCCCTGCACTGCAAGCTTCCAAAGCAATAATCGGCATTTCAAGAAAACACAACCACCAATGCACAAGCAATATTAACCATTTGCCACTGAATTGCTGGCAACTTCGAGGGGTCATCTAAATGATCCTGCCTGTGAATTACTGGTTCTGATTACTCCGCATTCATCTTTGAAAGCTCTCTCGGTCTGTCGGTCAATTTTTGCAAGCATTTGTACGCTGTTGCTGCCAGTTCAAATGCTCATCGATTCAACCAATCGATTTGAATAGATCAAATTGTGGCACTCCCAACAAAGATTGATACCCAATTGCCGTCAACCACAATCACAGACACAGATACAGCCATTGGCGTTCATGTGATGAATTAGTGACACAATTACAATACACACGTCATACAGAAGCCATAATTGTAAAGTTGCTATTTTTTTTTTTTTATTTGATTGCTATTTCTTTCACCCGGATTTTTAGCAACAACAAATTCGACCAAATTTTGCAATATAAATAGACCTGGAAGTCCCACCCTTAAACTAATATATCTCCTTCTTTTTCTCTCCATTATAACAAAAACAAATTAACAACTTAACAAACATGTCAGACTTCGGTAGAAAAGATATTGGTGATAAAATTGAATCCAAATTGACTCCAGATTCTCAAAAATCCACCCCACAAGAATTCAAGGACAAGGCTTCTAATGCTCTTGACAGTGCTGCTGGTAAAGCTACTTCTGAAAACGACAAATCTTTTGTCCAAAAGGCTTCTGATGCTATCTTTGGTGATTCTTCCAAACAATAAACTTATTGACTTGTCAGGAATGAGTGCTTTATGCCACACAACCACAACCGCCTATTGATGGAGAGAGTTGATTTTTTTGGTTATTTATCGATTGTTTTATTTTTACTTTTCTATAGTTTTAGCAATTGAATAAAAATTATTATACTATGAATCGCTTATGAATTGCAAATATAGCTAATGAACAGTTGTTAGTTAGCGCAACTGGTAGCAACAAAAAACAAAGCAAAAAATCGCGTACGCGAAAATTGTTCTATTTTTTTCGTGCTATGCGTCATCGTCGCGTATACACTGGATCGAAGAAATGTTGTTTCTTTTCTCATTTTTCATTCACGTTCTTTTCCATAAACAATATCAACTTAACTAAAACCAACTTATCTTGAAGAATGACGGTTTCTCCAAATTCAGCTGAACAGGCTTACCTCGATTTATGTGAAAAAATAATCAACGAAGGAGAACATCGTCCTGATCGTACAGGCACCGGTACCAAATCCCTTTTTGCTCCACCACAATTAAGATTTGATTTATCGAACGACACATTCCCATTATTAACCACAAAGAAAGTATTTTCCAAAGCGATCATTCATGAATTGTTATGGTTTGTTGCTGGGTCAACCGACGCGAAAATATTGACCAACAAGGGTGTTAAGATCTGGGAAGGTAATGGATCGCGTGAATACTTGGATAAATTGGGTTTAACCCATCGCCGTGAAGGTGATTTGGGACCAGTTTATGGATTTCAATGGAGACATTTCGGAGCTGAATATAAGGATTGTGACGCTGATTATAATGGACAAGGTTTTGATCAATTACAGGATATCATCAAGAAATTGAAAACTAATCCATATGATAGAAGAATCATTATGAGTGCTTGGAATCCTCCCGATTTCGATAAGATGGCATTACCTCCATGTCATGTTTTCTGTCAATTTTATGTGAATTTCCCAGAAAATAGTAAGCCGAAATTATCCTGTTTATTATATCAAAGATCGTGCGATATGGGGTTAGGTGTTCCTTTCAATATTGCCTCCTACGCGTTATTGACCAAGATGATTGCCCATGTGGTTGATATGGACTGTGGAGAATTCATTCATACTATGGGTGATGCTCATGTGTATTTGGATCATATTGACGCCTTGAAAGAGCAACTTAAAAGAATCCCAAAACAATTCCCTAAATTGGTTGTCAAAGACGAGAGAAAAGATGAAATTAAATCGATAGATGATTTTAAATTCGAAGATTTTGAAATCGTCGGATATGAGCCATATCCACCAATTAAGATGAAAATGAGTGTATAGATAAGTAGAGTAGAACTTTTATTTAGGGTTAATTTACATTTGTATTAAAATACGGTTGTTGATTGATCATTCTCTAAGTAGAACGTAACGCCAGTTTTATTTGCCGAAGCATAATACATTACAGAAAGATATAGACAGATGTAATAATTATGTACACACGCTCTTCAACATTATTGTTTCAATTCCATTCAACCCATAGTAGTATATCTCCGACTTTGCTTTGGTTTAACCCCATCCTGTTCGAAATCAAAAATGGATAGATCTGAATCTATAGTAGCAATTGATTTACGCTTTTTGCTATTGTCGTAGTTATTGCTAGTGTTAGTGATATTGCGCAAGACTCTACGCTTTTGTGGTTTCGTGTCATTCGTCTTCAGTTTTCTATTATTTGCAGTGTAATTTATCAACACATTATCTCCCACTGCATCTAGCATTTTAACTGACTCTCTTCTCATTTTGGCATTCAAGGACAATGGTTTGTAATTCACATCTTTTCTTGCTCTTGTAGGTCGTCTAGGTGGCGATAATGGTTCTTGTTTGAGTGCGGGTGTCGGAGTTATCGTTTTAACCTCAGTTACTTGTTCATGTTCTATTTCCGATTCAGTATTTAAAGTGGGCATAATTGTGGACTTGCGTGTAGAAGATCTGGTAGGTTTTTGAAATTGTTTTCGTTTAGCTGTTTCTTCGTCTTTCAGCGCATCACTAGACAGTGAAGTATAATTTCCAATGGGGATCTTGTTATTTGTAATCGGACTTTCAAAAGCGACAACTTCGAATTGTGATTCTTGCGATGAATGTAAACTTTCATCAACTTGTGGCGTCTCTCTGTCTTGATCATCAATTGGTTTTGTTTCCAGGAGTTCCAATATTGTCGAGAAATTGCTTTCAGCAACTTCTTCATCTTCGTTACTGGTCTCCTCAGATCCTTGTTGATCGTTCGTCTTCTTAAAATACTGAGGAACTTCGAATGCCGTGCGTGATTTTCTATTTTCCACATCACGTTCGATATTGAAAGCAGGTGATGGTGTAGTCGAATTATTGGTTGCCGATGATCCCCCAACGCTATTTAAGCCATCAAGTTGATGGTTTCTAGCTAGGCCATTCTTGAATCTTAATTCTTGAATGAAGTGTAAGACACCATTAAAGTCTTCTACGATCCTTGATTCTATCGAACTCAATAATGTAGCTGTAGTATTGTTTAGGTTACAACTTGATGACTCTCTCTCCTTTAACTTGTTTTCCAACTCAGTTATCTTTGCTGAATATATTGCATTACGTTGGGCAAGGATTCTATTCTGTTCTCTTAGGGCATTAACAAGTGTGTCTTCATTGTTGGTAGATGACGATAAGGAGTATGGGGAATAAGATGTTGAGGAAGATGAAGAAGAAGCTCGTGGTAAATTTAACGTAGCTCTTCTGGATATCGCATTGGATGGTAATATTTCTGATTTCCTTGCCATTGGTTAGTGGGGGTTTTAATTGTTGATGTTAGTAGTAGTTAATTAAAAAAAAAAAAAGGGAAGCCAAAAATCAAAACAAAGCTTTAAAACCAAAACAACGCCAAAAAAAAAAAAATTACAGACCACACATCACCACCCAATAACCTGCCAACAATAACCAGCTCTCCACCAATGCTGAAACCGACAACGACAACAGCTAATCCAAACTCAGCTATATATCATAAGATAGCAGAAAAGAGAGCGAATCTAGAAAAGCTAAGAGAGTTCAAAGATTTGACTTCAGATCTAGTCAATCAATTGGAATCAATTGGAGATAAATTAGAGACCATGAATGGTGGTGCCGCGAGTGTTGCCTTGATTTTATCAAATTGGCAAAGTGTTATACAGTCGATTTCTTTGGCTTCTATGGGGTTGATGAAGAATGCTGCTGGCACTGAAGGTGGTGCTGATGATGAAAGCGGAGAAAATTTCCCTGAACCCTTGGTAAGGGTCAAACTTGATCAACTGAATGGCAAAGAAGAAACTGGTGAACTACAAGATGACGAACTCGAAGATGAAGAGGAAGAATAGGGAAGTGTTTGATCGGTAGAGAAATAAATCAATACAAATGGGGTTTGATACCTCAATAGAAGTGCTTAACACACACAGCAAGGGCCTAATGGGTTGAATGTGACATCTGGGTGATGACAGCAAACAAAGCTAAGAGTTTGAATAAGCAGAATTTACTACCCAGAAATAATACAACAGATTCGGGTACGTTGCCAGTGATATCTTGGGATGTACAATCATGCATCTGCCCGCTTTTCCCACTGGTAAGGATGTAAAAATTCTTGAAGTATCATATGATTATCTGATGTAAACATAGCTGATTAGTTGTATATTTGAACGTCAATTCCCTATTTAGATATTAGTTGTTGAAAGGAGGTTTCCTATCTATTCTTATTGTTACACTTGTTCGCGTTCATATTTGGTTACACAAGGAAGAACATCAGGAGAAGAGGATATTTGTGGAAAGGTAACAAACGTACCAATAAAGTGTTTGAAGTAGCTTACGACCCAAGTGATAAGACGGGAAGCATTATAGATGAACATGGGATAATCAAGACCGAAATATACCAAGTGGAATTAGTCGATGAAGACAAGGCGGTAGAAGATCCATTCCAAGATGATTTTAGGGAATTTGAGGTTATAGACGATGACGACCCAGTCTTCGAGGATGTCGAACAAAGCAATCAGGAGCAAGAAGTCAATGCACTTCATGTGTATCTAATCGATTTGGCAGATGTGTTAGAACTCCCAGCGAGGTACTAATGCATCCCATCCCGCTATATTATTAGATACTGGTGCAGATCTCAATGTCATCGGTCAAAATTGCCTTGATCAACTCCAAAAACAGCACCTTGTCAAGGCTATTACCAAACTCCCCACCCCAATTACCATCACCACCGCATCATCAACCACTCATCCAATCAACCAAGCTGCCATAATACAGATCTTCAATACTGAATTAAAATTCTTCATTTTCGAACAACTCAACAAGATCATTATTGGCAAACCTACCCTCCACCAGTGGAATTACACACTCACACCCAACAACGAATACTGTACCATCAACAGAGTACAATACAAAATCAAATCCATCCAAGTCAACACAGAATCAAAATTATCTCCTATCCGTGAAGCCCTCCGTCAACAACTACTCCACGATCATCCAAGGTTGTTTGATACTACACTTCGAGCACCAATACTCCAAGACTTCCAGTATAAGATCCAGCTCACTGATTATACACCAATTGTTAGAAAACCATATAAATGTAACCCAACTGAGGAAGAACTGGTAAACAAGTTTGTGGACGAGACACTAATCGCAGGGATTCCAGAACCTGCCGAACCGGATGCATCCCTTTACCCCGTATTCCCCCCTCCCTCCCTCCCCTAGAAAAGCCGGTCCCACTACAACTGATGGACAATAAATAACAGGATAAAATGTGATAAGATAGTTGATTTTCTTAACACTAAACATAATATAAACTGAAGGGGGGCAACCCTTTATATATAGAATAATTGTCCGTGTGTTGAACAACGGAATGTAAATAACAAAATGGCATGATTGTCCTTGTGTTGAACAACAGAATGCAAATAAACAAATAGTATAAAAAGTAAATATAATAGTCGACATGTTGAATGTCTTAAATTCTCAAAAGAGGTGAAACCTAAGCACAGACACCATGATCTTGCACGCGATCCTGGCCGAAATTACTTCATCACTTGGTGCGAATCTCATAGTAAGTTCAACACATAATATTCAACTTCGTTAATTTCATTTTAGTATTCCCCTTACTTTTTCCTAATCATAGTTATTACCGTTACTTCTAGACACTCCTCCGTCAATTTTCATTATTGAATTCTTCCACTAGTTGCAGTACGCAACATCATGACTTCAATTTCCTTTTCTGATTTACCCGTGGAAATCGTTCATATTATATTGAATTATATGGATTATGCTGATTTAATATATGTAAAAGATTATATCCCAGAATATCAAGAGTATGTTTATAGTCGCTTATACTCAAATGTGACTATTAATGATTCGAAATGGAAAACCGATTTTGATGAATACTTAACGGATTCTTCCACGATGATATGTTATGATGTTGATGAATTGATCCAGATAACGAAATCTCACCCCACAGTCAAGCCAAAGCATATCCAATTCAACCATCCCAACTATCTTATCCAATTGCATGAAAAGTTGCCCAGTATCTTGCGAGGATCTAAAATTGATTTATGTTGCGATAGGATTCAACACCCTGATGTCAATGAAGATTGGTGTATGGAATTGATGAACAAGTTGATCGAACTACCTTACGCGTACAATGCAATCACACCGCTTTATTGCACTGAGATAGGTGGCATCGATTGGAGAGAAATTCTTGCATTGACGCATGGTTCGAATCATGTTGGCTTAGCAGCATCACCGATGCAAGATTATTTCCTTGAGCTTGGAAATGGAGGCTCATTGAAGGAACTAGAATTGATAAATACAATACATATGGATGACCTTAAATATATCCCTGAATGTGTGACAGAGCTTAAATGTGAGATTTCTGTTCATTTCGATAATGGGTCGCATCAGTTGATGTTGCCAAAACACTTGAAATGCTTGTGTATTTATGTAACAGCCAGAGTGCCCTCTACAATTGTAAAGGGCACAGTCAATTTGGACATCAGCCACTTGGATAAACTAGAGCTGATAGAATCCCTACCTCATGAGATTATCGAATGCATTTGGAAATTGCCTCAAAATATGAAATCGATAAAGACAGAAAATTTCACAGGTTTCGAAAATTTGCATGTTGATCATCCCAAGTTGTTATCATTTGCAGACAGATACCCACCGGAGGAAACTTTAACCTACTGTGAGAATATTCCGATAAAGCTCCCATCTGAACTTCGACACTTGGTATTGAGCACATTATATTTCCTTAATTTCACGAGGAAACGTAAGTTTGACGAAAGAGATACACAAGCTGAACCACAAATACCACATCGTGTAGAGTTACCTGATTCTTTGGTAAGTTTAAAAGTTAGCAGGCATGAGGGAATTTTTCACGACTGCGGCACGGTATTGGATTTCAAAAAGTACCCATTGCTGAAGTTAACTTCTTTGGAATTTGATATGATTGGAGAACTCGAAATATTAGGTGGTCAATTGCCAGAATCTTTGACAAACTTGTCATTTAAATCAGTGTATTATCTAGACATGAATATGTTTGAAGATTTAAATAACTTGATTGATTTACAAATTGAAGACTGCCACATTCTGAGTTCTAAAGTGGTAGTGAAGTTGCCGATGAGCTTAAGATTATTCAAAATATCGAAGATTTTGAGATCCACAACATTGATTTTTACTGAAATGCCTAATATTAGAAGATTGTACTTTATTGGTGAAAATGATCCGAATTGCTACTACGAATACTTGACAGGTGATGCAGATGGTGAGACACATATACCAGTTACCACTAATAATGGCAAGTCTCCTTCTTACCACCATAAGTTCTACTTTCCATCGGATTCTGTATGGATGGAGAGCTTACGGGTTATGTATTTCGAGAACTTCCATTTCAGCCAATTTCCTCGTATTCCTACGAATATCAAGGCTTTGATTATGAAAGGTTGTGAGATAGAATGTTTCCCAGATCACTTTAGATTACCTGAGAGATTGAAATACTTGGATTTATCGCTGAACTATTTGTCCATTCAAAACCTCCCATCATTCCACTCTAACAATCTCCGATTTATTGACTTGTCCAATAACAAGATAAGACTGTTGGGACCCAAGGGATTTTCCAGCTTTGAGAATCTTGAAGAGCTTATCTTGAGCTATAATGATCTCTCTAAGTTATGCACTGGAGAACTTCACGGTGATATCTTTGGACCACGGATCAAGTATTTGGAATTGCGTGATTGTGAATTAAACAGAGAAACAGTTAAAGCCATAATAGAGCTTGTTACCAGAATTACCGGGTTTCAACGCTTAACAGTTGACATCAATTTGGTTGGAGATGAATATCCGGAATTAATCAATAATGGAACCCTAATCGATGACTTTTATTAGGCAAACTAATTGACAGAACCAGTACCTATTTGATGATAGATATTTTATAGACCACACTAATTTTTGGCAGTGGACTTATATACAACAGTTAGCTTGCTAGGATAATTTTGACAATTTCTTGGTTTACCATCCCAATTGATTATGATATGTAGCTTTAGTGCCATTAGATACCTCAATTCTCTAATAAGGCAACAGTTCAAACATAAGAGAAAAACACAATTGCAAGAGTGTTACGATATAGATCTAAATTAGTTTAGCTAATGTAGGAAAACGTTTAGTATGTCACATGGCAATATTTTCTTCTTCAATGTGAACAATGTACGCAAATCATCAAAAAGTTCTTGAATGTGTGAAGTTGCTAATTGAGTAAGATTATCGGTTAACGGTACACGACCAATCGGTGGTAGGGAAATAGGATCAGGAGTAGTTGATGACATAGTAATCTCGTTGTTCCTTTTTCCTTATTTATAGTTCAGGGAAATTCCCGGAACTATTTATACTCTTCTGTTAGCCATCAACTACTCCTGATCCGTCTTCCCGGGATATATGGCAATCACACAACCTTGCCCATATAACCCTTCTACTTAATACTGCAGATATCTTTTGTTTTGGTTCTTACTTGATACAGTAACTATTTGATTTTTACCCGGCCTGTAAATACATCATAATCTCAACGAAACGAACATTAAATGACCTGTTGGAAAAATTAATTGACATTTCTTTCTTTCTTTCTTTCTTTCTTCTACAGAATTGTTGTTTTCGTTCCATATTGAAGGAGCTTGTTTTAATCCGTATAGTGGCCTGTTTAAACTTTCATACTATTAAATACTACTAACCAATAATCTCGAGTTAAGCTTAAATTGTATATGATTTTATGTTAATATAAATTGTTTTTTTTTTGTTTGTTTATTTGAAGTGTTCTAATATCAATGTAATCAGTATAAGGAAGCAGTAAAGGATTATAACCCATAACTATATTGTCTCTTTCTTTACTATAAGTGTTTCTCTACATCAATACAATAAACCCCATTAACGGTGGAAGTAGCCTTGATTGTTGTCGAAATGAAAATATGGACAATGTATGGACACTTCCCATACGAGACACACTACATATTACAAACCATAAGACAAATAAATATAAGGTGAATACGTGCTTGTTGGACATCATCAAGATTCTTCCATTTCAAAGTGTTTGTTCCATTGTCGAAACTTGCTTCCATGGATGCTTTTTGGGGAATCCAATGCATGTATCCAACAATAACCGAGTGAGTGACGGTAGTTGGACGAAATATCAGGGAGAAAGACAGGGGTATATCTACAATTGTGAAAGAATTTTAATGTACAAAGTAAATTGTATATTTGAAATTTGCTAGATGGGAATAATAATAAAGTGTTAATAAGACAGTGAAATTAAGAACGATAATCAGCATCTTAGCCGAAGAAACCTAATATATTTCTCTTTTTGATTCTTGATCCTGTGTTGCTATAATGATGAACTCATGGGAATGGGGTGCCAAAGCAGAACAACGTGTCTTGCTTATTTGGAACCACAGTGTAGCATCATCCCGCAAGAGCAGTGGTTTGTTAAAAAAGCAAGAAGGAAAAATCTCTTGTTAGATCTAATTGTCGGTGGACCACCATAGATCGTTCAAGATATACCTCGAACAATGAACATAATATTAATATTACTATTACAAAAAAGATGATACTTGTATCTATACTCTAGATTGTTCTTTGATTGATTCCACCCATGTTCTATATTTCCTATTCTCAAGTTGTTTAACCAATTTCTCAATCAACGATTCATTGAATTGTCTAATATTAAGATCATCTTCATATTCATCTCCACCAATTATGCTTGGGTTATTTAACAATTGATCTAGTTTTGCAATTGCCCTCTTATCTTGTCTCAATGTCTTATAAAGTACTGATTCTGTAGCTTTCCTCTTACGCACTTCATCATTATTATCACCCATGCTCTCATCATCATAAACAGCATCATCGGTATCACCACCTATAGTTAACAAACGAACTAAGATTAATGTTGAATAGTAATTGGTACGACTTTGATTGAGTAATGATTGGGCGATTTGGAACGCATATCCAAATCCTTCTTTACCAAGTATGGATGGCTTTATGGTGGTTAACAAATTGATGATTTCACCAGATGACAACTGTAAATTATTAGTAAATCTGGAGAAATATTGATTAACCAAGGGTTCAATAAGCTCTTTGGAAATTTCAGAATTGACATATGACTTGATGAATGTATTTTTAGGAATCGCTTCAACCCTACCAATTTCTGCAAGAGCTTTCTTCACTTTTTCTTGATATTTGATGATCAACAATTCACTATCCACGTCATTTAAATTATCTTCATTATTTGCGGCAATGGCGGATAATTTAGCAATCGAGAACTTTATATGTTGGTTATTCAATTCAGAAGCGTTTTTACTTTCTTGAGCAGATATAATTAACGAGTTTGATGCTTGGTTGAATTCACTATCCAATAGAAATCTAATCCATGATACGGTTGACGTTTTTGCAGGGTTTTCTTGGAAGTATTTCAAAAGGAATGATTTGTAATTGGTAAAATCTAACAATAATGGTTGAATGAGATCGTTTTCCAAATAGTAATCATAAACACAACTGGCAAATGAATATCCGAATTTTTCAAAATATTTAGAATAGTTTAATTCTTCAATAGGAAGATAGTTGTCTCTTCTTTGGGTATCCAATATTCTTGCTAATGAGGCAAAATCATGGTATCTTTCTGCAATTGCTATAGCTTCTTGAACAAGATTATACTTTAATAACACACCAATCCAATCGATTTTTCTAGCATTATACCAATCTTGATAATCTCTAAGTTGTTTGTTTTCATTGGTACTGGTGGATTTCATATAAGAAATAGCATTGTTAACAAAATAGTACAAAACTTCGACTAATTTCAATGCATTATCTGGTTTATCTTCTGCTTCAGAATCAACAAAATCACGAGTGAAAATTTCTTCAACACGAAGAATCAAATTTGTCTCAAATATCCAAGATTTCCCACACCCATCAGGAATGTATTGCGTATCGTTTACATATACCCCTTGATATAATGTATTCACAATCAATGGAATCACTGGTAAGTGTTGTTCCATCAAAACCTCTACAAAATTAGTGAGGATTTTGTTTATATCAACAATCTTATGAGTAAAGGCGTCTCTTATGTCAGGCATTTGTGTTTCCAAAACCTTCTTCAACTCATTATCTTGATCAATTATATTCCACATTTGATAAGCAACGTCAGATTTTTCCAAGTTTTCAACAATTTGTGGGATTATTACTTGGCTGAATCCGTTTCTTTGCACGTATTCAATGAGTTTCTTGTACAATTTCACTTTCAAACTTGTTAAATCAGAAACCGAAGGCAAGGTTTTGGGTAAATATGGTGATGTTGAATTCAAAACTTCTTCAATGATTAATTGGATAGCTTTGACTATTGTTTCATTTTCAAATCTTTGTGTTAAATCAAAATCAATTTCTTTAATATCACTATAGAAAATGGCTTGTTCAATATGTGATTTAACAACATCCAATGGATCAATCGGTTCATCTGCTTGTGATTCAGGGAATTTCTCCACTCGGATCACACCAAAGTTCTTGGTTATCAAAATAACAGCTGGGTTTGAGTCTGTCGATTGGTTCTCATACCCACTTCCAATCAATTCAACTGCTGACTTGAATCTAATTATATCTTCCCATCTTGGCTTGTAATAAGTTAATTTTTTCGACGATTCTTCGATATACGAAGTATCTAGATCAGTCAATATTATAGAATTATCAATTATCACAAATGCAGTTTTTTCCGGCTTGGGTAAATAAAGTTTTGGTTTATTGGTTGGATTTTGAGGGGCAGTTTTCAATTTGTGCGATCCAAATGGTAATACACCTGAGCTATCGATTTTCAAAGTAATCAAATACAAGTCTCCATGGATTTGCACAAGCGCTAAATAGTATTGTTCATCAATTGGCCAAACGTCCAAGAAGTTGACGTATGGTTGACCTAACATTCTTCCTGGATATTCATTGAAATCAATTGAAATGTATTGGTTGAAGGACTTCTTTTTATCGACGTATGGCGAACCGTTGGCGGAAAACAAATTGTATGTGTATAAATGGAATCCACCTGATGAGTCCAACACAATTATCTCTTGAATCGTACCATGGTTTGAAATCTGTCCGGATCTAATGGCAACAATTTCATGTTCACGGGATTCGTCCGATGATGATGACTTGAAGAATCTCAGTAAAAATCCTTCATTGTTGAGCAATTCCAAATATCCCAATTGTGGTTTGCTTTTAAAATCCCTTAATGAAATCAATAAGCATCTATTCAATGACGTGGCCACAACTATCCCAGCAGGCTCAATATTTTCCGCTAACGTAATATATTCATTCCCTCTTAATGGCAAGTTTAATTCCAAAGATTTATCATTTATCAATCCCAAAGTAGGAGCGTGTTGAACACTTTCATAAAACTTAACCAATCCAGAAACAGAATCTAAGATTACCAAACCTGGATCTTGACCAGTGCCACTGGAAGGTCTGGTTAAAATAGCCATTGGTAAATGGAATTTTGATTTGTCAATAGGGAATTCAATTGATAATGGAGTCGTATCGGCCGATTTGTAGCCCCAGACAAAGATTGAGTCTTCATTGACCACTAATGAATAGCTTGATTCCGAATCGGAATACCCATTGTTGAAGGATCCTGATTGGGTTTTGAAAACTGATGGTAATGCAGGTAAACTAGACACACAGTAATGTTCATTCTTTGTGAGTTCATGAGTTGCACTTGTGGATCCAGAAGGAGACACGAAAGTACTGGTTTCTTTGATAGTTGATGATTTTACAGTACCACTACGTGGTTTGAATATCGACATTGTTGAAAAGGAACCTAAGCAAGTGTCGCTGTTCTGGGTATGTTTGATTGTTTTGTTTACTGGTTGGTGGGATGGGTCGAAGGAATTTTTTTTTTTCTCTTTCGCTCGCCTGAAGGTTTGTTCGTCTACACGATTTTTTTCCACCCTACTGTTATATTATACTCTTGTACTATCTTATACTATACTATACTTTTTGTTTCTTACTTGCTGGTTCTTCTACTTCGTCAGCCAAATATTCTTCTTCTGATACGTAAACATCACTGTCTTCTTCCTCTTCTTCCTCGTCTTCACTTACTTGATCGTATCTTTCTTTCAAGCCTTTCATCTTTCTAGTTTGCAATTTACTCAAATCTTGTTTACCGACATGGATTTGAGCAACCTTATCACCCATGAAATCAGTGGTAACGTTCTTCTTAACTTTAGCTTCCAATTGTTTTGGTTTCTTATTAGCTTCCTTCTCGACTTCTGGACTTGGACTTACTCTTCTACCAATTTTGAAATCCAATCTTGGACCAATTTCATCCAATTCAACCCTTGGTAATTTTTGACCCGATTTATAAGTTTTCAATTTATACACTCTGAAATACACTTGTGGTAAGATCTTATCATCGTTCAAATCTTCAATCTCCCCCGTGGATAATGAAATAACATACTGTAATCCGGCAACATCTTGCAAATCGGTTTCTTCACCACGGAAAAAATCCAAAAACAATGATTTGACATGTTGATAAACCGGATGGGAATCAAATAATGGTCCATTAAATGAAAACATTGGCTTCAACCCAATAGTGAATGTTAATTTTTTGAAATCTTGTAATAATTTATAATTTTTCTGGATGGAAAATTCAATCATATCATAAACTTTATGATTGAAAAATCTAGCAAAGGTTAAATTATTCGGTCTCTTTTTATTATTTGATGAAAATACCAATAATGAACAATCATTCTTCTCTGAGAAAAATTCTAATTCTTCGTGATTTTCAAATGGTCTAATTTCATTTTTTTTGGAAAATTTCTTAATGAAGGGTTTTTTAAATGCCATTAAATCACACATAGCATCATGTAAAAATTTGTTCCCCGTGGACCCAGGTACAAATAATGCGGTTTTGGTGTTTTCAACAAGCTTGGCTTCCTTCTTAACTAACGCTCTCTTAGAACGAGCATTCTTTGGTTTCACTGTTCTAATCATCGTTGTTGAGTTACTGATATTAAAAGAGAGTTCTGATATTTGGAATTTTTTTTTTTTATTTTTTGGAGATGTAGTACGAGAGAGATGAGGCAGCAAAAAAAAGAAGACAACCGAAAATTTTCATTAACTGTGAAAAACTACATGGTACGCCAATACAGGATACAATGTTGGTGTACCACATTATATATATAGTAAATAGAAAGAAGGATTATTATGATTAATCTCATTACCTTAGTACATCTTGTAATTAAGTAAAAAATACAAAAAAAAACAAAGGTCCTATCCGGATTCGAACCGAAGTTGCAAGGATCAAAACCTTGTGTACTAACCAACTATACTATAGGACCTTATTTTTGAAAACGGTAAAATTTTGACCTCACCGAATTCGGTTTATACCTATTCTAAAATCCGAAACAATAGTTATGGCTCTCTCTAACTAGAATTAAGATGAATTGAATAATTAATTAACGACAAACTCCATTACATACATACGTATATATAGATATATACTTCTTTTTTTATTGCAGAATAATAATTCTTTTTTTTTTTTCGTGTGTATCATTTCCTTATTTATTTCTTAATAACTTCATTAATAGCATTGGCCAAGTAGTCAACGTTGTTATCGTTAATACCAGAGATACTGAATCTGCCATCTTCAGTTGCATAAACAGAGTATTCGTTTCTCAATCTGATGACTTGTTCTGGGGATAAACCAGTGAAGACGAACATACCTCTTTGTTTCAACAAGTGGTCCCAGTTGTAGTTTGTTTTGTCCAATTTTTCGTACAATTTAGAACGAACAGTGTTCAATCTACCAACGACATTGTCCAATTCTTGTAACCATTCTGGCAACAATCCGGAACTTTCATCGAAGATAACTTCGACAATCTTGGAACCGTGGATTGGTGGGGAAGAGTAAATTGGTCTGATCAATTTCTTTAATTGGGATTCAACGGCTTTGGAAGCTTCAGCAGAAGAAGTGATGATAGAAATAGAACCAGTTCTTTCACCGTAAAGACCCATGTTTTTGGCAAATGATTGACACAAGGCAAAAGTTGGGATTTTGTTTTCGTTGGCCAATTTGGTCAATTTTCTGATCAATCCAATATCTTCGTATGGTTTACCACTGGCAAAACCTTGGTAGGCCATGTCGACCAATGGGAAGAATTTCTTGTCTTGAACAATGGCTAAAACTTCATCCCATTGTTCAGAAGTCAAATCCATACCAGTTGGATTGTGACAACAAGCATGGAGCAAAACAACAGAACCTTCTGGAGCACTAGATAAGGATTTTTTCAAGTTTTCGTAATCCAAATCGTTCTTGCTGGTTTCGTAGTAAGCGTAGAATTCTGGTTCCAAACCGGCATCTTTGAAAACAGCAACGTGGTTAGCCCAAGTTGGTTTTGGAACCAAGATCTTCTTGGAAGAGTAGAAACGGTTCAAGAAATCACCAATGACTCTCAAAGAACCGGTACCGGAGATGGTTTGGGAAGTGACGATTCTACCATCATCAATCAATTGTTTACCATTGGCATCTTTGTTGGAGTTGTTGAAAATGAAGTTCTTGACAATGTTTTGGAAGTTCTTGGAACCGATGATTGGAGTGTATTCTTTTTCGGTTTCTTTGGCTAACAAAATTTCTTCGGCTTTTTTAACTGATGGGAAGATGATTGGTTTACCAGAGTTGTCTCTGTAAGCACCAACACCCAAGTTGATTTTCTTTGGGTTGGAGTCGTTGATGAAAGCTTCGGTGATACCCAAGATCTTGTCTGGTGGGGCCAATGGGATGTCGTTCCATTTGGCCAATTGGCTGGTGGAAGACAAGTATCTGAGGGTGAATTGAGATGATTTGGAAGTAGATTTAATCAATTGAGATCTGTACATTGTCGAAAGAAAGTGCCGATGCCAGGAGGTGAGATCAAAAAAAGGGAAAAGGACAAAGGGGATAGAAAGAAAGGAAGAAAAATAAGACCGATCTTAAAAAAAAAAAAAATTAGGATTGGTGGAAGTGGGTGATTAAATAGAATTCCAAAAAATAAGGAAAAATTTTTCAGTGGTGATAGCCAAAAGTTAGTATTATAATTCTTCCGCTAATTTCCTGTCTCTTGCGTTCTGTTGTTCATTCTCGGTTATAAAGAAAGAGAAAGAGGATGCGAAAGAGGGGAGGATGACTCAGGCTACTGTGGTACAATCTCTCTTCTCGCCCTGTTTTGTGTATGGTTTTGTTTCCTACCTCAAGCTTAAAAAGCACTCTAACCCCAATCCCCATAAACTTTAACCCGCAAGCCAAACGGTCCAATACGATTTAGTTACTGCGGACAGTTGTCTACTTTTGTATTAATGGGGCAATTCGGTTCAAATCGCTCCCCATTGGTTTTTCTCTTCTTCTATTGTGGAAAACAGCTCACTCTGTCAAATAAAAAAAAAAAAAAACTGTCTCATCTTTCTCCTCGGATTAGCGGAACATGCACGTGAAGAGTTTTTTCCTAATTTATCCGTAACGAGGCAATTAGGGTTTTTCACAGGAAGAACATTGCTTAAGCTTTAGCTTTAACTCCACACCCACACTCACACCCACAGCTTCAATAATTGTGACGCAAGTATCGAATCATTCCCAATTGCTACTAGCCGAGTATCGGGGCGACCGATTCCACTTTTACATTTTCGAGTATTTTCGTCATTGGAAAGTGGTCCGAGTTTTATGGTTTCCTTTTGATTTTTTTGATTTTGATTTGAGGAAAATTTTGTTGTTAATTATGGTGAAAAATTATTTATGCACCGAATATCGCAAATTATCATTTATCACGTGTAAATAACCACGTGACTAACTTTTTATATACGAGTCAAAAAAATGCTGTACCTAATTAATATGAATATTTGTCAGAGCTAGATATTCACATCTCCAAATTTGTTTTGAAATCAACAATCGCGTCTGTGGAAAGACAATTCGTAAGTAGACTACGAGGTATTTTAGTTTTTCGTGTATTGCCATTTACAACAACTTTCGTTGACCAGAATCACAACTTATAAAATACCGTTTTCAAGGAGTTGCCCCAGTCTTGAAACAATGCAATGCAATACAATAAAATACAATACAATCAACGAGATCAACAGATCAACGAGACGTAGCGATACACGAATTAACCAGTTACGTGTGTCTGCCACTAATTAACCACAAAAGGATAGATGAAACGTCACAAGAGAGAGCGTGAGACGATATTAACACAATAGGACGCGTCTCACTATGGTGATCTTTCGTTAATTAATTAACCCAGTTGAGAAATAGTGGTCGTCAATCCAACAAGGGGGGGGACAACAAAATTGAAAAAGGTGTAAATAAGTTACATGCCTGTAATGTACGTATGTATGTACATAACGAATAAGCAAAGTGGGTAGTATGCTGGATAATTAAGGTTGTATGGTTACATATTACAGCTAGTGGGAAAACCCTGAAGACAATTTTTTTTC
Source organism: Candida frijolesensis (assembly GCA_030557105.1). Lineage (NCBI taxonomy): Eukaryota > Fungi > Ascomycota > Pichiomycetes > Serinales > Debaryomycetaceae > Candida > Candida frijolesensis. The sequence goes on along the minus strand of JAKTVH010000369.1, from coordinate 78,552 downwards.
TTTTTTTTTTCTGCTGATTTTTCCATTGTACTAATTTTTCATTTTTCAATTTTTCATCGTCGTCTGCGTTCGTTCCAGCCCTTGGCCGATTCACAAAGCAAAAAAAAATTTATTGTGGTTGTGCCGCGCGTCACGCGGGACTGGGTTGAAAGGGGGCGAGGCTGGACTACAAATTAACAGGAAGGGGGAAGGGAGAAGGAATAGAAGGTAGATTGTGATTTGTATCACAAAGGAGTATAGTTTTAGCCTTGATTAATGAACATCTAAATCTCATCTCACTTGCCTATTGGTGGAACAAAAGGACAAAACTACTCCCTTTCCACGCAGACCCAAAAATATTTTCGTGAACTTTTTCAACTTCAACTTGAAATTTCATAATTACGATGCAGTAAATTTCATGAATAATACAACGCAATGAAATGAAACAGCACATAACAAAGCAAGTACAGCTCCTTGTTTTGGTTTTTCATTTTTTTTTTTTGCTTTTCTGAGTATGATTCAATTTATGGTTCCACATTGATTCCAATTAGCAACTGATACTGCGTTGATAAGTCGACCTCCCTCCTCGCCAGTAATAGCGACGTCATGGAGGTAGTGTCTCGGTATATGATGTAATTTGGTTTTGACATTGTTCGTGCTATTTGGCTGTGTCGGTACCTGAATAATAAATAACGCAAAAGGGGGGGGGGGGGAAAGGCAGAGACAAGATAAAGTAAAAGATAAAAATAGATATCCCATTCTATCCGGCTTATAACTTTTGCTTTGTTTTCTTTCAAGCTTTGGTTTCAACATAGACTGACCATAGACAACATAATAAGAGCAAGTTGATGTAACATTACTTGATCGTGCAACTGCCAAACAAATGGAAATAGGGGGTTGCGACACACTAAACGCACCAACACTCAAAAGACGCGAATTTTTTTTATTTTTTTTTATTTATTTCTGTTTTGTAATTCCCATGGTTTTGCATCCAGGTAATGGAGATAGGTAAGCAAGTGGCTCTATAAAAAAAAAATACAAAATAGCAATTGGTACTTGAGACAATGGTTTTATGAAACACTCTTGATTTATGCCCTTAAGCATATAGCTTTACCTGCAGTAGCCAAAACAAGGACAGTGTCAGAAGAAAATGTTCGGTGCTTCTTCCATACTCCCGCCACAAATGGTAGTCGCAATAAAGTATGTAGTAGTGTGATGGTCAATGGTTTGCAACATCAGGTCAGGGAATTTAAAAGAACTAACCAACTAACAATAACAAACCAAAACAACAATCGCACAATTGTAGTAATTGAAGGGCAGAAGGCAGAAGGCAGAAGGCAGGAGACCGAGACTAAGTTGTTTTAGAGTTAAGTTTAGTGTTAACACTACGTACATATCTGCACAAACTACCAACACAAAAGTACATATATAGATACATATTTTGTAGAGCAGTAACTACACAAAAATACAAAAACAGAATAGAAGAAAAGAAGAAACATAGATAACAATAGTTAAGAAAATGCAAAATGTAAAATTTCCCAAAAATAACAAACAGAAATTGTGGCATTATGCACGACCACAGCTAAAGTGTCAATTCCCGTAGTAACAGAAAAAAAAAAAAAAAAGGACAGGAAGCAAAGTTGTGTCTAGTTGTATTTATTTATCTTGTTTTTCTTTTTCTTCCCCTTTTCTTACACTTTCCACTACTAACCACCAAATTATACTCCCACATACCAAATAACCAACCAATTAAACCAACCACACATCAACCCACATACCACCTCCACAACCACAACTTAGATGGAAAGAAAAGTATCAACCACTTCTGAACAGTCCCACTCCTCTTCTGTGGTTATGCAACCACATTTGAGTGGGTTGGGGAAACGGGTTATAGAGAATATCATACAAGAAGAAGACCCACTGCACATCACTCTCAACCACCAAGAGCTATACGAACAAAGACAAAGCACTGCACAAAAGTTCATGGTATCCACATTTGACAGCAACTACAATGATCACAACTTGAAGTACCACCAACCTCAACTAAGCCAACAGCAACAGGAACAGCCACTTTCACATGATGAAGGCGAATTTGACGAAACTATAGACTTGGACAAATCAATAAGTGGGATAATTGAGGTAGACCTGGGGGAAGAACAACTAGAAGAAGGGTATGACGAATATGAAGATAACTGCCAGCCTTACCCACAAGATGAAGATGAAGAACTAATGAACTACTTGGATGACGACTATGGACCGGCTTCACCACCAAGGTCACCACCACGAGACTTAGATATTGACAAACTATATGGATTATACGAATTCTCAGGTCCTGACCCATCCCACTGTTCCTTACTAGTGGATGAACCAGTGTATTTAATCAACGATCAAGACAGTTATTGGTGGCTAATCAGAAAGATGTCTAAAAATGAGAAGAAGGAACGTCTTAAACGACTTGAGATGGACCACATTGAAGTGCAATCTGATGATGAAGATGGGAAAGTAGGGTTTGTCCCAGCAGAATGTCTTGAAACTCATGGAGAAAGATTAGCAAGACTAAATTGTTACAAAAATGAAGAACTAGAGAAGATCAACCTATCACGTGAAGAATCCATGGTAAGTTTGAAAAAGACGAGTTCCACCACCAATGTAGCCAAAAAATCAGTCACATTTGAGAATTTAGGTGATATAATAGATGAATATTCAGATGAAGAGCCCAAGGACGACCATGAAAATATTAGACAAAATTTGGAATTTTACAATGATCTTGGTACCATTCAACCTTTACAAACCCATCCACATCAACAACAGCCAGAAGTGTTGAGTGATGTATATCCTGCGGATACTCCATTGGTAATACCTAAGGGCAACAAGAATGTAATGAATCCTCCTGCTGAACCTACAAACAAGACGATCACGCCTATGATGCAATCGACCAATGTGTTTGATGATTTATTTGTTCAGCCAGGACAGCAAAAGAAACCAACTAAGGAATATGATGACATTTCCATTGGTTCATATTCGCCCGATACTCCCGTGAAAGGTAAATCTCCGTTAAGGACGGAAATTGGTGATGACGATGATTTTGATCAAGTTGCCAGAAACAACAGTTTATCAAGTTTAAGAAGGTCCGTCATTCTCGATAGACTTACACAAGTTACTTCAGATATTCAAGAGCAGCTACGATTAGAAATTGAAGACGATGAAGATGAAGATGAAGAGGAAGGAGGACAAGAACAAGAACAACAACGGGAAAGGAGTGTAGAAGAAGTTGAAGAAGATGAGAAAGATACTGAACAAGCCCAAAAGCAAATACAAAAGCAAGAGGAAGAGAAGGACGAAGAAGAACCAACAGAATCACAGACGGATAACGAGAGCAGTGTTGAAGATGCCAATGGGTTTTCTTTCGATGAAACTACTGATATCCAATCACAATCCCAAGATGATACCCCAAAACAACAACAACAACAACAACAACATGAACAAAGCAACTTAGCAAACGAGACTAATCAACAACCACTAGAGGTTAACAATATACCAGAACCTGACCAAACTAGACGCACACCTAGTCCAGAACAACTAAAACGTTCTGGATCGGGCCAACTAAAGCGTACTCCAACTCCTGATTCAATCAAGCGCTCTTCTACTCCAGAACAGACCAGACATTCGACCACTCCAGATCAGCTCAAACGCACACCAACACCAGAACTGATCAAACGTTCTTTTACCCCAGACCTGGCCAAACGTTCGACCACTCCAGATCAGCTCAAACAAACTCCCACGCCTGAACACATAAGACGTACACCTAGTCAAGAACGTTCGAAACATACGCCCGTTCAGATCAGTGACACACCTAGAGATGAAAGCCAATACACTCCAACCCATAAATTTATGTCACTGCAAACCAACAATATGTCACCAGCACTCCAAAGACTACTACAAACGCCTTCATACAACCAACCACCAGTGAGTCAGATTCCAACACCAAATTCACTACGTTCCCCACCTTCTCATTCATATTCAATTTCAGAATTATCGTATAATCGATTACGAAAGAGCTTGGATGAAGAGGAGGAAGAAGAAGAAACAAGCAGTTCTGAAGAAACCAACAACGATGACAGCATTACCCCATTGACTAGCATGAACTCATTAACGCCAATAGACGAAAGGAGAAAACTGAAACCTGTTCATGAAATGTTTATGCCTATTCTTGGTAAATTTGATGAGCTTGCTGAGAAATTGGCTGAGTTGGATGATATACTTAAATAGCTTTAAAACATTCGTTAATAAATATAGACAATCCGTTACATGATAAGAATATTCTCATGTAAGTTACTTGCTTGTATCAATATCAATATCAACGTCTACATCTGCATCTGAAACTTAACTCATAGGGTAGCGCAAAAGGGGGGAGACAGTCGCATACACTATTGCTCGGTTTTGATGAAGCATACATAAACTCATATACTGTCATACTCATCAGAAAAAAAAAAAAATTTTAATTTTCAGAAATAAAAAAAAAATACTAAAAAAAAAAAAAAAAAAATTCCTACTGTTCTTGCTTCTTATATATCAAAATAAACTCCACCATATTGTTGTCTCTATAATAATCCCCTGATTTCAAGATGTCATGGACAGCAGATCCACAAGCATTGGAGCAATTAAAACACATTTTCAAAGGGACATTATCCAGCAATAATGAAGAGAGAAGATTAGCTAATGAGGCATTGATTGAAGCCAAACAACAACCAGAAATTGAAAATTATTTGTTTACCTTATTAGTTGGCGAAGATGATGAAAGAAATGGCACAGGAAATAATGGATCAACTAGTGCAGGTTCTGATGTACGTGCTGCAGCAGGGATAAACTTGAAGAATAACATTTTGAAAAATCGAAATTTGAATCGAACTTATTTGACCGATAATATTATGAAAGGATTAATGTCTCCTTACCCCTTGGTTAGAAGTATAACTGGGAATGTGATAACTTCGATGTTTTCCATATATGGTTTACAGCATTGGTCTTCAGCATTAACTGATTTATTGAATATCATTCAACAACCAGCAGATCAAAGTGGGAAATATGTCACCCAGGAAGCAGCCATGAGTGCGCTAAGTAAAATCTGTGAGGATTCTTATTTGGAATTAGATCGTGAGTTCAATAATGAAAGACCATTGAATTATTTGATGAATGAATTTTTGAAATTGATTGAACAACATCCTAGTTTGAAGATCAAATCGGGGGCAATCCATTGTATAAATCAGTTTATCCCCTTGAATACTCAAAGTTTCTTGGTGGTTTTGGATAACTATTTGAACAATATTTTCACTTTAGCAGGAAATGATAGCCAACAAGACGATGAAATAAGGAAAAACGTATGTACTTCCTTCTTGTTGATTGTTGAAACCAGACCAGATAAGTTGATGCCACACGTGGATGGGGTCATTAATTACTGTTTACATTTAATGCAACAGGATACTAGTCTGGAAGTTTCCTTGGAGGCATGTGAATTCATGTTGGCCTTAGCTACCAATAACAAAGAGTTTGATGTGTTCAACCTGGAGAAATTGAAATTAATCTTGCCTATTTTATTAGAAAAAATGGTTTACTCAGAAGAAGAGATTTTCCTTATTGAAATTGCTGATTCCAAAGATGATGCCCATGTTGTGGATAAAGATGAAGATATTAAACCTACCAATGCAAAATCAAAAGAAACCAGAAATGGGAACCTTGCCAATGGTAACGGCAATGCAGAATCTGATGATGAAGACGACGATGATGAAGACGATGATGGAGAATTAGAACAATGGAGTTTAAGAAAATGTTCTGCTGCGACATTGGATGTATTGAGTGAATCATTGCCTCAGGAAGTGTTGTTAGTCACATTGCCAATATTGCAAGACAAAATTGTATCACCAGCATGGCCAATCCGTGAAGCTGCAATTTTAGCATTTGGAGCCATGAGCACCAGTTGTATGAAATTGGCCAGGGATAAATTGCCATCCTTGGTGCCATTTTTAGTTGATAGATTACAAGATAATGAGCCAAGAGTTCGTCAAATTACTTGTTGGACGTTGTCAAGATATTCCACTTGGGTGAGTGATGAAGCCCATGATGGTGGAGAATATGCCAATTATTTCCAACCTACTTTCCAATCCATTGTTACTTGTGCATTAGATTCCAAGAAAATTGTCCAAGAAGCTGCATGTTCAGCATTGTCTTCATTCATTGAAGAAAGTGACTCATCATTGATTGAATTTTATTTGCACCCATTATTGGAGCATTTTGCCAAATGTTTCCAAGTCTATCAGCGTAAGAATTTGATCATCTTGTATGATTGTGTTCAAACATTTGTTGAAAAAATGGGATATGAGAATTTATCCAAAAACCCCGATTATGCTAGTATTTTGTTACCTCCATTATTAGCCAAATGGGAACAATTAGATGACGAAGACACTGAACTTTGGCCATTATTGGAATGTATGGCATCAATTGCATCATCTTTGAAAGATATTTTTGCACCATATGCCATCCCTGTTTATGAAAGGGCCCTTAAAATATTATCTAATTGTATATTGTTAGATCAAGAATGTCAAACCGATCCAGCTATTGAACCACCAGAAAAGGATTTCATGGTTACTTCGTTAGATTTAATTGATGGGTTGATTCAAGGATTTGAATACCATTCAGTTGATTTGATTAATCAAAATAAAAAATCCAATTTGATTGAATTATTATTGATTTGTTTTGAAGATTATAATGGGGATGTTAGACAATCTTCATATGCCTTGTTGGGAGATTTGGCGATTTTCACCATTGAATTGTTAAAACCTTATTTGAGGCAAATTTTCATTAGTATTGGCAATGAAATCAATAATAGAACTTATGAAACGTATCCAATATACAACAATGCAATTTGGGCATTGGGGGAAATGGTTATTCGATTACCCAAAGAAGAAACTCAAGAATATATTAATAATTTCCTTGATTTGCTAATCCCAGTGATTAACAGCACCGAAATCCAATCCACCGTTGTTGAAAACGCTGCCATTTGTTCTGGTAGAATGGGGATAAATACCCCTGCATTGGTGGCACCTCGAATAAATGAATTTATTAATTCATGGTGTAGCAAATTTTTATATTTGGGTGATAACAATGATGAGAAAGAAACCAGTTTTAAAGGAATGGTGAATATGATCAGTTTGAACCCTGATAATGGATTAGGTGGTATATCCAATTTACAAGGTAAGAAAACCCTTGCTGGATTATTAGCATGTATTGGCAATTATCAAGACTGTCCAAGTGATTTACAGGTTATGTTTATGGAGTTGATCAACAATTACAAGAGCTTATTAGGAGCTGAATCTTGGCAACAAGTTTTGAATTTTATCAACGATCAAGAAATTAGAAATCGTTTGAATAGTATATAGAATCTTTTATATAATCTTTATATAGTATATATATTTTTGTCAATTATAAAAACAACATATACAAAAAGAATATAAGCTTAACCGGTATGGTTTTGATATAGTACATCATTTACCAAACCAATAGGTAGATCCCATACTCCACTAGGTGCAAAATGAATATATTCCAAATTCTTCTCTATCCTTTCCCCTTCATCATCCCTTCCCCCTTCCCTTTCCCCTTCCCCTTCTCCTCCTTCCTCATCATTACTATGTACATCACCAGGAAATACGGAATTTTCATCAACGATACATCTCACATCATCCAATTTCAAAGTCAAGATTTCCAAATTATACAACGCTAAACCCCAATATACAAAAGCCATAAATATCAAAGAATACAACGGTATAGCAATACTCCAATACTTATCGGGATAATAGTCAATCAATAACTTCTTCCTTATGGTATTATCAGGTAGTAATGTCCATAATACGTATACTGATAATGTTATGGTGGAGATGATAAAGATGGTGAATCCTTTATAGTTGGATTTTTGACCCTTGGTGATGCTGGATACCGTGACATCTGACTCTCTGGCAAGTTTGTCTTCTGGTTCTGATCTGTCAAGCCGAGTGGATTGGGGTTGTGGCGATGGTGACGATGGTCGTGATAGGGTGGTGGATATTATATTTAGATAGTAGGACATAGTGTGGAGGTGGTAGATGTTTGAGATGGTGGTGGTGGTGAAGACGTGGTTATTTTTTTTTGGTGTAGTATTTTTTTGGTTTGGTGGTTTAGTCGTTAGTTGCAATTGAATATATACAACTACTTTTATTGAATTTAGTCAACTGTTGTGATGGAATGAGTGTTTAGTAATGTTAACAATTTCAGGACTTTCTAATAGAGTATATGTTTTGAGAGATCTTGTGACCGTTCATCCACTGCCATTTTACATACAATATTTCAGTAATAGTAACACTTTTCTTTAATGCTTATATTATAATGTTAAAAAAAACCTTGTTAGTTTCAATACTAACCATAACTATACGCCCGTATAATTCCAAACCTAAACCAATTGTTTTCTTGAACCTCTAAAGAATAATTGAACAATGGTGATTTGCAAAAAGGCCATACCAACCATCAACAACACTTCAAAAATGGAGAAATAATAGATTCTTGATTCCGTCGATTGAACGGTAGCTTGGTTTCTGTTGTTTCTGGTTTTATAATATTGCATAGCCTTGTATAATCCATCCAATTGTTCTTCAATACTATTCACCGTATTTTTCATATTTTCAACATGAGAAGAAGATTGGACATCTGGTTGATTAGGTAAATTAGCCTTAAATTTATCGCCATTGCCATTATCATTCTCAAATTTAATTTCAAAATCAACAATTTTTTCAGCAAATGTAGACATGGTGTTCGAAAAGCAAAATTCATATTCACCTACACTTTCAGCAGTGAATACAAAATCCCCTTGTCTTTGCTTGGTATCTTCAATGACCTTGTTACCATTTGGATCGGTTATAACGTAATCAACATCGAAGGATCCTCCACTTTGAACAGCGAAATAGTAACGGATGGGAACTTTGGGGGTTTCGGTAAATACATAAAAGCAGGATTTTTCATTGGCTCCTAATATGAATGTGAAGGCGGAACCTGCTATCAATTGGGTTAATCCTAAAATGCAAATAATAAACGAAAACATCATCTCTTCAGTATCTGATATTTGGCTTGGTTGCTTTCCTTGAATTGAAGTCGACAAAGGTGTTGCTAAAAATTTTCGTTTTGTTTGGTGAAATTCTTTTTGGGTCGAGATCAACCACCAAAAAAAAAAAAAAAAATTCGTTTAGGACGCGGTGGTCAATAAAACGAAAAAAAAATTGTTAGTCGTGTGTGACGAGACATTTGTTTTCCTATTTTTAACCTCACTACATTTGTGTTTGCATTTGCGTTACCAGGTTTGGCGTTAGTGCTATATAGAACAATTTCTCGATGGTTCAAAACCTAGAACAGCTTCAGAATTGTAAAGAATGAGTAGTATTCATGACTATGAAGTAAATTGGAACAGAAATGCGAGAGAGGAACGTAGAAATGGTAAAAATTGGTAGCACAGTCTTACAAATTTTGGGTATGTCGTTCGTTTGTATGTACATGAATGGAATATATACACAATGGATTATACCTATTGTTCAGGGTGAAGATAGATCATCTTACCAGAAGCATCGAAACCAATAGCTCTATCTTTCTTTCTATCTCTTCTAGAAGCACCATAACGATGACCGAAAGTACCGACCTCTCTTTTGATGAATTTGAATTCAACCTTTTCACCTTCTCTCTTTTCACCATACACAACACTCACCTTCTTTTTGTCTTCGTCAGCCTTTTGTTTTTCAGCTTCGTTAATATCAAATTCGGCCAATCTCTTCAAAGTGTCGCCAGCTGGTTCCAATTGCAATATCTTGGCGGCATCAACAGGACCAAATGGTTGAGCTTCTTCGATGGTTAAGAATCTATCGTGTAAAGTCTTTTGTGGAGTTGGAATTTCCGTCAAGTTATCACGGCCTTGACCACCTTGGTATAATGGGAACATAAGTTTCATAGTTTCTGCAAATGTGGTCAAATCTTCAGCAATTTTTTCCTGTAGAATAGATAAATACTGTTAGTAATCTTTAGTTAAAATAGAAATAGGAATTTGTTGATATTAATTTTGCTTTTTTTTAAATTCTTCATTTCTCAGGGCATAAAAAGTGTAACCATATAGTTTTGTCTTAAAGACTAATCGAAATATAAATAATGGCAATTTCATCATATAAATGAAAAAAAAAAAATGCAAAAAATAATTCAAACCAACGACGATTCACTTCGTCAAATAAAATAAAACTCTTTGATACATACGTCTGGCTTAAAGGTCTTTTCAATTTCCTTTAATTTCAAAATTGCTTCAATTCTTAAAATGTTGATATGGTATTTATGAGCAATTTCTTGGGGATGCAAACCTGATTTTTCATCTTCCACTATGCTTTCCTTCATTTTATCAGGTATCATATGAGCAGTCTTGGTGTATGGATTATTAGGGAAAGGATTCATCTCAGGATTTCTCGTTCTATCGTTATAACTTCTACCTGGTCTCTTTCCTTTGAATTTCTCGCCAACCAATGGTTGACCATCATTGACAACATAATTTGGTCTACCATTTCGTTGTGGGTAGTAGTATTTGTTAAATTTATGTTCACCCGCAATATTTGTAGGACCAAAGAATTCTTTGGCTTCTTTCAAATATGTAGCTTTATCCATTATATCTGTTCGAGCTTTTTTCAAACATGGCAAAGTAGTTGAAATCAGTCTCGACTGCAGTATAAGAGTGGAGCTCCTCACCACCACCATGTTTGACTTGCTAGAGATCATGAGAAGGAATTAATGGGTTCTAACTGTCTTGTGCAGAAGTGGGTATTTTTCCTGCCAATGAAAAATTTTTTTCCATTCGGTTGTTTGGCCCATAGATGGTTTGTACGAGCGACATCCTTGATTTCCAAAATGTCGCAATTCCAACAGAAACCGAGACATTTTTTTTTTTTACTTCTTTTTTCTTTGCTTTCTGTCTCTGCCAATTCGATTCTCTGTTTCGCTTTGTTTTGTTTTCCTTTTGGACTAGTGATTTTCGAAGAGTAAAACCAAGCAGACAACCAACTGTACAAGACCCCACTCAATAGCATTAGTTCATGAAAAGCTCCTTGCAATGATACAAGAGGTTTTGTCAACATTTCAACCGCTGGATCAGCCTCAAGTGGTCCAGAATCAACAGCATCTTCACAGTTTACACGCGTCTACACCAACCCCGACTCCAGTGCCAGTACCAGTACCAGTACCAGTTCCTAGTAATTTGAAACGAAAGCAATCGAGCGAATCTGATGATCCATTTAAGGACAGAACTTATAAAATCAGAAAAGAGGCAACTAATAATCATTCAAATGCATACAGTCTACACTCTAGCAATTCATTCATTAGAAATGCAAATCTAACTAAGTCATACAAACATACAACAACAACCCGAGAAGATAGTGCACAAAATTCCACATTCCTTCAGACAACATCTACTGAAGAAGTAGCTAATACCACCAGCAATTCCACAGCAGCAGCAAAAGCCAACACTGAAGTTGTTGTTCAGCAAAGATACGAAGTTCGTAATGATAATAATGCAGTAGTAGAATTGGAAGAAATTGAAGAAGATGAAGTCAGTTTGGAAGTTTTAGAAGACATGCAGAAATTGGAAACCAATTTCCCCATATTAGCGACTGACTATAGATTAATTGATAAGATCGGAGAAGGTACCTTTTCGACCGTTTATAAAGCCGAGGCACTTGCCGGTAAAATACGATTAGGTTCAGATATGTGGAAATCCCCTCCTTTGAAAAAACTGAAAAGCACTAATACTGATATTCTTAATAAAGTAAAGAGGAAAAACCCTGTCGTTGCATTAAAACAAATCTACGTCACATCTTCACCGAATAGAATCTTCAATGAGTTAAATCTACTTTACATGTTGACGGGAAACACCAGAGTAGCTCCACTATTAGATGTTTTACGTCACCAAGACCAAATCTTGGCCATTTTGCCATATTATTATCATTGCGATTTTCGAGAATTCTATCGTGATTTACCCATCAAGGGGATAAAGAAATATTTATGGGAATTATTCCATGCATTGGATTATGTGCATTCCAAAGGTGTGATCCATCGTGATTTAAAGCCAACTAATTTCTTATATGATCCATTCAAAGGCAAAGGTGTATTGGTTGATTTCGGTTTAGCAGAGAAGGAAAACCCAGTGTGTTCTCTGGGGGGTATATCATCCATGACAACAATATCTTCTTCATCCAAATCCAACAACATGACCACTTCATCAACTTCGAGCTCCTCAGCTTCCACATCATGTTGTTGTTTGAATAAAGAACATTTGGTCATCAATAGAAGCCACACCAAGAGACTCAATGTGAAAGGAGCATACCCCAAGAATGATTCCCGACCACCTCGACGAGCCAATAGAGCAGGTACTAGGGGATTCAGAGCACCAGAAGTTTTATTCAAATGTACCAATCAAACCACCAAGATCGATATTTGGTCTGCTGGTATTATTGCATTATCCATTTTGCTTAGAAAATTCCCACTATTTAATTCACCAGATGATACCGATGCCATTTTGGAGTTGGCGTGGATATTTGGACACGAGAAATTGGTCAAGTGTGCCGAATTACATGGATGTGGATTGGAAATCTCCATGCCGGAAATCCATAAATCCAATGGGAATTTGATACAAGTGATTCATGATTTCTTGAAAACAGAAGATGATAATGGTTGTTTCCCACCTGATAGTGTGATTTATGAAACCATGAATTTATTTAATGAAAAAGGTGATAAATTTGTTAAACCAGTATATACCATCAGAGAAGGAATTTCCGAAGTTGAAAAAACAAAGGTCAATGAAGAATTCCGGAAAAGGCATGATGATTACAAAGATCATAAATACTTGTTGGACTTGTTAAATTGTTGTTTTAGAATGAATCCTCAAAAGCGATTAAGCGCACTGGAGATTTTAGAATTGCCGTTCTTCCATGAAATTTTACAAATTGATGAAGATACAAAGATTGAATTCGAAGATGAAGTTGACGAGATTATACTTGCTAAGTAAATTATACTAGTACTAATAGGTCTGGGAGTGGTTGTATAGAGATGTATATAATAGGTTATTCCATACAAATTTAAAAAGCATAATTTTCATAAATCGTAATTCACGAGAGAAAGACTACAACTCAAATCATCTTGAATCTAATAAATACAAACAGACGTACGATATTAAAACACAGAACTAAAATACAAAATAAACTAAACCAAACCTAACTAAACTTAAAAATAAAAAAACCGAACCATTCGAAATTACATATATATATATAAATAAAAATCATCTTAATTATCATAAATGTCGTAATTGTAATCGTCATAACCTTCATAATCATAATCACTATCAAACAGAATCCTTCTGGATCTTTTCCTTGGGTTTCTACTAACAGCAACCACCGATGGATCCGTAGAAGAAGAACTACTAATACTACCACTACTCTCCATGTTACCCTCCGTATTCCCAATATTATCACCATTCGATCCCAGTGGTATATCCTTTTTCAAATCTTTCGGTTTCATGGTATCATTCAATATCGCCTTGTTCCATCTTCGATTCAATTTATTGATCAATTCATTTTGTTCTTGTAAAGTTTGCATAATGGGGAGACTTGGTGGCATTAATGTATTGGGGATCGGAGGTGATGATATGGACCTTTTAGTCGCTGCTGAAACAGGCAATAATGGGGAAAAGAATTTTGAATCTAATAATTCACTGGATATGATTGGTGGCGATAGTGGAGGAACTGGAGGTGGTGATCCCTGTGTTGGACTTGATACGAGACCATTGTTATTATTGCTATTATTATTGTGATTGTTGTTGGTAGTGGCACTATTATTGGATACACTATTGTAGAACTCTAGTTGCAAATCTTTCGAAATCGCCAATTTTCTTTTAATATACATTGACTGTTGAATCGAGTTTGAAACTTTCAGTTTTTTCACATTTTTGAGATCGATATTACTTATGGTGGAACTTGGGGATGGGATTGGATCATTGAATTTTGAAGATGTAGAAGTCGATGTTGGACTCCCACTTAGACTATGAGATTGTGTAGTGGTAAACAAAGTGGGTGATGTCGGTGGTTGATGCAACTGGTGATGTGGTGGGGGATGAGGTAGCATGTGGTAGTTTGATTCTTCGAATTTAAATTTATAATCTCTCTTCAAAGGAGCGTCTTTGCTATTGCTTCTTCGTTTAAATCTATGGACAGGTTTTAAAATTGTTCTTGAAGGAGTGGAGGAATCTATTTCTGAATCATCATCAGACATAATGGCACTTGTGTTACTACCTGCAATACCATTGAGATGTTTCGAGTGGAAATGGGGGATGGCAGGTGTGAAACCATGTGTTGCCGAATAATTCGTTAATGATGCTAAACTGGTGCTGCTATTATTTCGCGTGTGTGATCTTAAATTGTCGTCCATGGATATGATTGAATTTCTCGGACTTCGATCCAAACTCACAATTGACATACTACGTAATGAATTGGGTGTGGCAGCAACACTGTCCTTATTTGTGGTTATGGTACCGGTGAGGGGTGGTAACACTGGTGTGGTGGATTCATGATTTGACGTCGCATTTGGTCCGAGCGGTGGTAGCGAACTTTGATGATGATTGGTATTCTCCAACGACGATGACGATGTTGTTATTGTCTTTGTCCTTGTTGTTGATGAGTCTGGTTCCGTTGAATTGGTGCATGTTTCATGCACTCCAGGAGCGCTTGTGATCGACGTGCTGGTTGTGGCTGTTGCGATCGACTGCAGGAGTGATAAAGGAGGAAGTGGAGGAAGATGGTGAGGCTGAGATGGGAGGTTTGGTGGGACAGGAGTTGAAGGGTGGCTCAATCCACTGTTGGTGCCACTGCCGCCATTATTCATACAGGGCGTTATTGAATGGTTAGAAGAAAGGGAGTTCACTGACGATGAACGTTGTCGAGTGAATGTAAAAGACATCGTAGTGGTTTAGAAATAATAACCCTTCTTTTTTTTTTTTTTTCCCACTTCTTGCTGATGGCCCCAAATTAAATCGACAAAAAAAAAAACCCTGTTGATGCAGTCTAACAAAGGTAAAAGTGTTGCGGAGTTCCTGATGATTCTACCAGGATGAATTCTATGTGGACAATGATGATTGAGATGGAGTTTAGTTGTTGATGGTTGTAGATGATAAAGGGGAACGAGAGTGTGAGAAAGAAAAAAGTAAGTCATTCCCTGGTTATCTTTTTTTCTTGTTCTTGTTTCTTGTCTCTTGTTGTTTGGCTTTGTTCGCTTCTGCTCTGTTAAATCTGATTGTGTGAAATTTCGTGTTTTTTTTTTCTTAATTGGAAACAAAAGTCATCGAACAAAGAGAAAAAAGAAAAAATAATCACAAACTATTTGTCACGTGCACAATATATCACATGACGTGAATGAAATAATACCTCCCAATTTGTATTTTAAAACTCTGCAATTACAATTTATACACTTTATTGACCAATTGGACAGTTTCTCAAATAATCAGCTTTGTTCTTCAACAACCTAACCGATTTGAAGAAGATTTCTTCTGGTGCCATAGCTCCAGTACTTTCGACATTAAATATAAAATGATCTCTTTGTCTGCCCAATTTAACTTTACCGTCGAATTCTGGATGTCTCAAAACTTCACGGGAGACAGTATCTTTTCTAGCGTCTTCAACATATGCTTCACCAGTTTTCTTATCGATTCCAATAACACCTGGTGGGAAACATTTCTGGAACTTGGTTGCCGATTTACCAGTAATAGGTTCTTTTATATCTATGACTGGTAATAATCTATATGAAGCAGTGGCAACTGGAGAGAATTTGGCGTGATCGGAACCAATACCCAAAATACAATGGGCTCTTAAGGAAATTTCTTGACCCGGTCTCAATTTAGCCAACAAAATATCTGGATCACAAGGCACCACTGGGAAATCTTTGAATTTCTCTGCTTGGTTTCCATGTGGTTCAAATTTCAAGTCTTTAGCATAAACATTGGAGTTTTTATATAACACTTTGGGATCAGTGGCATCCTTTGGTGCATTAGGGTTTTTGGTACAAGTAACATCCAAGGACAACACAATGGTGTTATCTTCAGTGAAACGATCATTGACATCAACACTTTCATCAACCCAGGTCAACTTATCTGGGTCGATTTTCCAAGGAATTAACCCGATTCTTTGTGCCAACACTTCGTCTTGAATGACAGAAGTGTTCATGAACATATATACAGTTTCAACGGCAACTGAAGGCACTTCGGCAATCATGATACGACGGAATGCGTTGGCTATGGAAGTGTCTATGTGGATTAAATCAAATGTACCGGTTCTTTCTGCCATGTTGGTTATGTTGATTTCAAAAGTGTTTTTAAATTTCTCAATGTCCCATGCATAATCCCCATTTTGTTGATGTCCTGGGAAATCCGTGGACGTGGTATTGGTGACTCTATTATATTCTATTCCAACGATGTTATTGTCCGACATGCTGTTTAATTGGGAGTTTGGTTTAATTAGTAATAGGATTCGGTAATTGTACCTTTCTTCCTTTTTTTTTTTTTCAATTTGACTCCAATCTCATCTCGTTCAGTGAGTAAGAGAAAATGCGAGTGAGAGAGAGAGAGAGAGAGAGACAACAAAATCAGAATCTCACCAACAACAACAGGGACATCGAAAAAAAAAAAACCGAAACCGTCACAACTTCTTTTTAATACTCTTCTTTTTAATACTCTACATTTTCATGTTTATTCTGGGATGTGTATATGGGTAATTTGTAATTTAAGTGATTTTTTTTGGATGATTTATTTTCGCTAAGAATTGTGGAGCGATTTTGATCGTTCGTTGTCTTTTCTAGGAATTTCCAAATTTAGGATTGATAACGAATGACTAATTACTGAAGTTGAGTATAACATCTAGCAACACTTGACTCGTTCATCTGAACTTCGTTTAGCGAAAGGGGTTAGTGTATTTATTCATTTAACATATTAATATGTATTTACAGACCAATAGATTTATTATGTTTATTATTTACTATAATTACGAACTTTTACAAACCTGTAGAATCAATCACTCAATCCTCTTCATTAACTTATCTATATACATATATTTTTTTTTTCACATTTGACCTTGGACAAACAATCTGGGATTAGGAAATGCACCTGGCATTTGTTCACCTTGACCATTGGTATTGACTGGTTGTAGTGGATTAATCTTATAATTCATCACCTTTTTAATATTTCCCAATATATCAATGGTTAATAATTGTACATTGCCATTATATCCATCTCCTTCATCAGATATCTTCCTCTGTCTCTCTTCCACATTTTCCCCATATTCATTCACTTGTTCATTCCCTTTTATTTCTAAAATGTCACCTTCATTAATCACCCCAAACAAATTATGAAACATCAATTGGACAATAAACACCAACAAATCCAAACACGTCACTTCAAATCGACTACTCGGCACACGATCCCCGATGAATTGCACAGTTATTCCTCCATACAAATATCCATCCCCTGTTCTGCTCTTGATATATCCACCAAGGAATAGATTCCACATTATACAAATTATATTCCCCACAATAACTCCTCTAAGTGCCGCTTTTGTCATGTATTTCTTGTAATCTTCAGGAATGTTCGCCGTTCGTGCCACCAAGGGAGGATTAATGTTGATAATGGAAAGATGCACCGTGACTTTTATAATGAGTTTTAGGAATGATAAGTCTCGTAGATAGATTAATACTATAAGGAAAATTTCTATGAATTGAATGGATTGTTTTAAATCGGATAGAAAGAATTTCTTTCGTTTAAGTAGGATGGAGTTGTTGTTCTGAAGGGTTTGTTGGGGGTTCGGAAGTTTCTGGTCCTGAAAATCTAGAAGCTCAATGGAGATGTTTCTGGTAGACATTGCTTTGTTGAGCTTGTGTGTGGTGTTGATAATGGGGTTAGGTTGGGTTGATCGGAGGTAAATCTGATCGTAAATTAGTGGATTGTGAATTTTTCTGCAATACTGGGTGAGAGAGAATCCCCAAAGAATTATCAGTTGGTTCTACTAATGGTGCGAATCAGATCCCGCATCAGACGGTACCATATATATTTCTGTATAAACTATAACTTTTCTTCCATAAACTCAACAATCGATTTTGATACTGCATCAACAATAAGCTCAATATCTTGCTTTGTAACAGTATAACTGGGTGACAAGAGTATATGATCACCAACAACACCATCAACAGTTCCTAAGCCAGGATAAACAACCACTCCATTTTTCAAACAAATTTCACCAATCCCTTTAGCAACATTCAACTCAGATGGAAAGGGTTCAGAGTTTTTAGATTGATCACCAAATTCAATACCCCAAAACAAACCTCTTCCACGAACATCAACAACTATAGGAATCTTGGCAACTTTTTCTTTAAGCTGCTCACCCATATATTCACCCATTTGTTTAACGTTGTCTAATAAATTATCCCTTTTGATAATTTGTTGAACAGCATGTCCAGCAGCACAAGCAAGAGCAAAGCATTGAAAAGTGTGGAGACAAAGGAACATACCAGTGCCCTTGGATAACCCATTAATGACTTTTTGGCTGACAACCACTCCAGATAATGGGGAATATCCACTTGATAATGCTTTCCCAATAGTGGTGATATCAGGAACTACGTCTTCTTGCTCCCATGCGAAGAAGGTTCCAGTTCTGCCTGATCCACACATGATTTCATCCAAGACTAAGAGAATATCATACTTGTCACAAATCTCTCTGACTCCTTTGAAGTAACCTTCCAGTGGTGGAACACAACCAGTAGTTGCGCCAACAACAGTCTCAGCAAAGAACGCAGCTACATTTTCAGGTCCAATTTCCAAGATCTTCAGTTCTAACTCATCAAGCAATCTCTTGACATATTCATCACTAGATTCTTCCTTGTTCTTGTATCGGAATTCAAAACATGGACTAACTTTATGAAACCTGTTATCAATGATTCCTTCAAATGGTTTTCTTCTAGCTACATGGCCAGATAACGACATGCCACCGAGACAGTTGCCATGATACGATTGATTTCTAGAAATAAATTGATTCTTACTGGTTTTACCTTGTTCGTACCAATATTGAACACATAATTTTATAGCAGCTTCATTGGCTTCACTACCAGAGTTAGCGAAATAAATCTTCAGGATAGATCCCTTACCGGTTTCCTTTTTGGTTGGATATGTAGAGATCAAAAGATTGGCCAATTTCTCGGAAATTTCCGAGGTGAATTCAACTCCTGAATGGATATAAGCAACTTGATTCAATTGGGAAATAATAGCAGAATTGACTTCGGGATTATTATGACCTACGGAGGTCACTGCGGCTCCACCAACAGCATCAAATATGGCAGGCGAACCATCTTTTGGGTATAGATAATTGCCCTTGGTGCGATCAATGATTTGGGGAGTTTTTTTGAGATCTCTGTGAAGGATATTTGACGTGGATAATGTCATTATCGGAAAATATGGGGGAATATGCCTTCTGTAATTAGCGAAGAAAAAAAAAGAACAATAAAAATAAAGGAAATCTTTTAGGAAAGTGGAAAGGGGTTTGGTGGGTTAAATTTTTGTTGGTGTATATTTTTTTGGGATATGCAAAGAATAGGAGAGGAGAGGGGGGGGGGGGCTTCAGGTAATTAATTTGTGAGATAAGTAGGAATGTACAGTTTTGTGTGTGTTAGCGGCTGCAACTGCAAAAACGCCTAAAAGGAAACCTCCGTGTACATATGGTGGAGAAACTTGATTATGATAATAATCGTTTCTCTCTTGTATTGTATGTATTATTAATCTTCAATTGTAATATATCTATTTGACTATCGCAAAACATTACTTGATTTGCTTTCTGAAATTGCGTTAAACTACAGAGGTTTTTTTTTGCGGCAATCCAGATCCGGGTTATTTATACGCACCCTTTCGAACAGCCTTATCCTATTCGTTATCACTATAAATATAAACATATCACAACATTTTTTTATTTTGATATCCTTATCACTAAATACTCATCCTTAATTGCTCATAATGATTCAATACACAGACGACGAATTACGCGACACCAAAGTCTTACACCGTACAATCAAAAAGCCACCAACCGTTTTAACCCATGCCGATGGAGTCTACGTCTATTGTCAAGATGGTACCAAACTTCTCGATGCCATAGGAGGTGCCGCCGTTGTTTCTGTGGGTCACAATAATCGAGAAGTCATTGATGCCGTGACCAAACAAATGGATCAAATCACATATTCATTCAATGTTGATTTCACGGTTCCTATAATTGAAGAATTTGCCAAGTATTTAATTAAGGGGTATGAAGATAAGATAGCCAAAGTTTATTTTGCTAATCTGGGTAGTGAAGCCAATGAAAACGCATTGAAGTTGGCTACTCAATATTGGTATGAAAAGGGAATGTACAATAAGAATCAATTCATTTCTAGAAATCAATCATATCATGGCAATTGTGTTGCTGCAATTTCGTTATCGGGAAACAAATTGAAAATTAAACCTTATGAAGGTATCATTGATAAGAAGAGATTTCATAAAGTTAGCCCATGTTTTGAATTCCGATACAAGAAGAAAAATGAATCCGCTGAGGAGTATACTCAAAGGGTTCTTGATGAATTAGAAGAGAAGATCTTGGAAATTGGACCAGCGAACGTTGCTACTTTTTTCGCAGAAACAGTAGTTGGTGGAACTTCAGGTGGTGTTCCCGCAACCAAGGGGTATTTCAAAGGAGTTAGGGAACTTTGTGATAAATATGACATTCTAATGATTTGTGATGAAGTTATGTGTGGATCAGGCAGATCAGGAACATGGTTTACTTGGGAACAAGAAGGTATCGTTCCTGATATAACCACTGCAGGAAAATCAATTTCAGGTGGGTATTCCCCATTATCTTGTGTTTATGTCAATCATAAAATCCTTGATGTTTTAGCCAATGGGTCTGGTGTTCATAATACATTACATACATTTCAAAGTTTTTCACTTTCTTGTGCTGCTGGTAATGCCGTTCAAAAAATCATCAGAAGAGATAATTTATTGGAAAATGTTAGGGAAATGGGGGATTATCTTATGCAACAATTGAAAGAAAAAGTAGCTATTTATGATATGGTTGTTGATGTTCGTGGGAAAGGATTGTTTCAAGGTGTGGAGTTTGCCAGGGACAAAGAAACAAAAACCCCATTTGACCCAGAGATGAATGTTGCTATTAGAATGGGCGAATTGATTAAGAAACATGG
Source organism: Candida frijolesensis (assembly GCA_030557105.1). Classification (NCBI taxonomy): domain Eukaryota; kingdom Fungi; phylum Ascomycota; class Pichiomycetes; order Serinales; family Debaryomycetaceae; genus Candida; species Candida frijolesensis. Next base: position 57,234 of record JAKTVH010000369.1, on the reverse strand, counting down.
GGTATTGGTATTCCCAGGTAAGGGTACTGTGGATGGTGATAAGGGGGATCACATCCTTCTTGCTCCAAGTTTCACCATAACCAAGGATGAGGTTGACATAATTGTTGATGCTATTGCATCTGCAGTTAGAGATTTCCAAAAAGAACAAAATTTATAATCCTACATCTGTGATTTGTGATTATTGAAATTAATATTACATAAAAAAAAATACTTGAAAATCCTATAATACAACGTTTTCGTTTCGTCTTATTGATACTCTTATAAAAGATCTTTTTGAGCTTCCAATTCAAACGTTTTAAATGTGGAGTCATGCCTTAAATAACTTCCTTTGGATTCCCATTTAACATTATACACTGCATAGCTCAAACCTGAATGATGATTATAATTAAGCCATGATCTGGAATTGATTCCATTTTGGAAAAATCCATAATATTTGGGCAAATTGGGCAACAAGACAATCTCGACTGATAAATCTCCATAAACTCCCTTGTCAATACCTAATGACTCTTTATCGTCTCTTACATTCAATGGACTTATTAAATCCTTAACCATCCAATTGGCATTCCAAGTAGACAAGTCAATAGTATCGTTAAATAAACCCAAATGCATCAAGACTTGTAAAATATCGGAATCATCCGTGTATATACCACTAGCTCCACCCCATAATTCTCGAGTGAACAATTCATTTCCTACATCTTGTTTGAATTCAATGATGTATCTAAAGGGAATCTTAATCTCAATTATGGAATTAATGTAATCCGAAGGTAATGGGGGAATGGTAGGAATGTATCTGACTTGATTGTGAACATCAGCTTTCCGGGAATTATAAGCATTTTTGATTTCATTAAATCGTTCCTGTAATTCTGGTTTTAATCCATACAATTGAGACGTTTGCAAGCAATCCCATGTAGTTGTTGGGTTGTAAACCAATGTACCTAGGAAATGCCTGACGCTGAACAATTCCTTCATAAGTAGTCTAATTGTATCCACATTTAGTTTGGGAGGTGGTCGTTTCTTGAATTCAACATGACGTGGTTCCATCTCTTTGGATGTATCTTTAGGTGTTATAGAACGTTGTTGTAATTTTTGAGATGTTGCACGTTGTGGTTGCTGTTGTTGATGTGCAACAGGGTGATGATGGTGGTGGTGGTGATGACTATGATTATGTGCGTTGTTGTTATGATGATGGTGATGGTGATGGTGGTGATGAACAATTGGTTGTTGTCTTGGTTTCTGTTGTTGTTGTTGTTGTTGTTGCTGCTGCTGAGGTTGTTGGTTTTCAGAATTAGGAGTATCAGGTGGAGAATAGTGTTGATGTACTATCGGCACTTGCTGTTGCAGTGGTTGTTGATGCAATTGTGGTTGTAGTTGTGGTTGTGTTTGTGGTTGTGTTTGTGGTTGCTCTTGCTGTTGTGGTTGTTGTTGTTGGTGATATTGTGGTTGCTCAACTCTTTGGTTAATCTGGGGTAAAGTGTATTGTTGCTGATATATTGGGGACTGCTGGACTTGGTGTTGTTGTTGAGGAGATGCCGTTGAATGTTCCATTTGCGGTGAAGACGAAGTTCGTAATTTTTTGTTTATATGGTCACCATAAGATTGTGGTGGTGATAACGAAGATGTGGCTGGTGGAGATGCCGATGGTTGTGTATTTGGTATTGGGTTATTTAGAAAACTGTGAATACCCAAATTTGTGGGAGAAGTTAGTTTATTCTGATTCTGCGGCTGAGTTTGCGCCTGTTGATTTTGTTGAGGAGGAGATGCAGATGAGGATAAGAATGAGATGGGAGGCAATCTTATGCCTTGGTTTCTATCCGAAGACATGATTATGATTGCCGAGTGAAATTTGTGGAAAAAATTGGTAGTGTGGGTGTGTGTAAAACGTTTTTTGGGTTTTTCTCTTTCTTTTTTTTTTTTTTTACTACTTGTATTATTTTGTAGTTTATTTTTTATTTCCTCTTATGTCACTTCTTGGACTTTTGGTGGGGAGATTATTAATGCACCAGTGTGTGTTGTAATTGCAGACACGTGGGAAAGGGTAGAATCTAGTGGTGGAATTGATGATGGTTAGGTTTTGATAAGATTCTAGATGAGTAAGTGAGATTCAATGGTCGTGTAGTCTGTTAATATAAAGTAAAAGATATATATCTGGTAAACAAGGAGTGAGTCGAGAGAGAGATGGAAATTTTTTTTTTTTTGGTTTGTGCGAACTGTTGCTTTTCTTGTTTCTTGAATTTTAGGTTGTTGATTTTATTTCGTTGCCTACCCCCCCTTCAAATGGCAACACTCGAAAAAAAAAAAAAAATGTAAAAGGAATTTGAGCGAAGTACACATGGTCACGTTTGTTCGGTGGTGTACATACGAGTTATCATCTTTTATCATTTCTTGAATCATTGGTAGATGTTTCATGAGGCACAAAGCACAAACAAGGGAGAAAACGTCGCAAGCCGGCAAAACAACGGAAAGCAAGGGATATCTAGTGTAATTTAATGTTTTTATTTCTGTGGCTTTGCGTTTTGTTAACGATAAATTGATGAGAAGAGGCTGTTCTGAGTGATCTGGGTGTAACCTTGTACGGAGGGGCGATAACGATAAGTCTCGCCTCAATTTGCAGTTCTTCCTAACCCCACGCAGTCCCAATCCCATCAAAACCTTGTGGTTTCGCTTGTTAAAACATAAAATAAGTTGCAACTTGTCGTAGTTAGACGTTATTTTCACAGCTTATTAATGTTAGTCACTAGCCAAGAAAGAATAGAAGAGAAGGCGCAGAGAAGCCTAAATTTAGTCTTTTTGTCCCATTGTTGTTCTCAACGGAATTATAACCATTCACGAGCAATTTCCCATTCCATCCGAGCCCACGCCAAACATAGAAAGGAAAAACGTTGGGGAAGACACGGGGCATGAAGGGGGAGAAGACAAAGATGTCACAACTGAACGGGGCCTGTGCAAACACTAAACAAGAGGTGATAAATCCAGGGCCAGAACCACTTTGCTATCGTAAAACCAGAGCCCGAGTATTCTCCCTACAACACTGTGTCTATGACGATATTCGGTCTAAACTTAAACAGCGCCTCCTAGCAAATAGAAATGTAGGTTGTAGCTACCAATGCAAATTAAGTTGGAAAGATGCTTTGCTTTGCTTTTATTGGCTGGAGTGATCAAGAAGATAGGGGGAAAAGGGTATTTTACGGTTTACAAGCACAGTTGTTTCAGTGTGGTAGAGGCGTTATTGTATGGTTGTTGGTTGCTAGTTTGTTAGCTGTGGATAACTTCGGGTAAGTGGTAGTAGAAAAACGTGACTTTGCAATTAACTCTCACAAGAGCGTAACTTTGATTTTGCACTTTTTTTTTTGTTGGCCTCCTCGTTTCAGCACACAAATTAGACTAGACGTACATGCCCACTATAGCCCTACTTCTGTTCATCATATTAACAACCCAATCTCCTAGTACTAATAGCTTTTCTCGTCTATATGGTCGGCAGAGAAACAGATGGTACTACGTGACTCGCACGATAGTCGGATGAATGACGAGTTTAATAAATGCCAGACTCCGAAAACAAACTAAAACTAAAATTTAATACTAAAAGGGAAAAGAGTAAAAAAACAAAAAAGAAATACAATGGAAAAAGGTAGACAAGAGTGTAAGGAAAAATATTTAACCAACTAACCACCCAAGAATTTTTTTTTTTCTTCCTTTCTTTCTTTGTATTTACTTTTTACTTAGTTTTACTAATCCCTTGATCGCATTTATACTACATCAACAGGTGGTGGAACTATCCAGAGATATAAACCAACACTTATCTCTTATCATTTCATTACGTCCCACTTTCAGTACCACCACCAAAACTCGACCCATTTTATACCTATTCCGACACAAATTCAGACTCTCCCACTTAGCCAACTGACACATCCACACTCAATTTTTTTTTTTTCCCCTTCAGTTTTCTTTTTTTTTTTTTTTTCGAACCTTCGTTACTGTTCGCTTCGAATCAGACCATCAAACTAATTCCTTTCAATGATTAGTGAAACCCGAAGCATCAGCAACTTCCCAACCTCCACAAACACCACACTCACTACAAACACCGCTTCTACTAAGGAACTACTACGTAAAGCAAAATCAACCCCTAGACTAGGCACGACAAGAAGATCCACAACTCCAGGCACTTCCACCACAACCACTTCATTCACTAATAACAGCAGAAAGACCAAGAAACAATCCAGTTCAGGTATATCATCCTTGTTCAAGAAATTCTCCTCCTTCTTATCCAAAATCAAAAACATTTCTGACGACGTTTTAAACCATCCGGACGATTTCGATTTATTCATAGACTATTCCATGCCTTCCATTAATACTCATACCCCTGCAGATGCCCAGTTCTTGCAAGATTATAAGAAATACAAATCGCTAGACCTCATCGCCGAACACCATCAGAATAATGCCACCTTAACCAACGACACCAAATCTTCATCAGCCATGACTTTCACTTTGCAAGACTTTATGCGCCAACAGCCACATCAAGATATGCTACCGGCTTCCGACGAATTTCTTGTCGATGATATTGCCGATGACGACGAATCCACGGCCGGCGAAGTCGGATTCAACGATATTGATATAATCGAGTTGCGGAAAGAGTTTGAAAGCTGGGTCAATAGTAAAAACACCACCGACACCGACTCTAAATCCACATTACTATCACAATCAAATATTGGTGCTAATTTATGGGAGTACCGTCGTAGTAAATGGTTGCATTGCAATGATCCAAACAAATTGACCAAAAGATTAGAACAAACTTCAATATCTTACATTCCCAAAGATTCTTATGTGCTGGTCTATTCAAGCTTGGTTGACAAAAACAAGACACTTAGAGATGATAAACACATTAATTTACTGGATTTATTAAACATTATAAACGCTGGTTGGATAGCCGAAGACAGATGGGAACGAGCCGCAAGAGGTTTACCTTGATTAATATTAACATTTTAATTTTCATTACACACACTCACATATATATGGACATATTCATACACACAGACGCAGACACACGGACATATTTCATTATAGTTTAATTTTAATTTATTATTTCTTCACTAATTTCAATGTATTTTCTAATATACGTAAATCTTGATCAATCAATTCACTTCTGCTTTGTAAATCATCAATATCTCTTATGACAAACTGACATTCTTTTATGATATTCTCTAGTTTAACCTTATATTTCATCAACTCGTAGAAATTCCTTGAAATATCATGGTTTAATTGTTCATCTATAGTTTTATTCAATTGGTGGATCGTGGTTATTTTATCTACCAAATTAGACGTTTCTGGTGTTGAATTTGATCGAACTATGGCTGATAGTATTTGTACCAACTGTTTGGAATATATCGAGGAGTTTCGTAGTTCATTTACCTGGTTAACTTTGGCTTGATGTAGTAATTCATTATGCAGTGGTGGTGCTGGTGACATGGGTAGGGGAATGTGTGGTGGCTGTGTTGTTGGTAAATGATATATTGTAGTTGGTTGTCTAAGGAAACGTAAAACTACAGAGAAGTAATAAATATTTCTCGCCCATACAATTTCAATATTGAAGTTCGATTTGGACAACCCATTTTTACAAACACAAGGCTAATAAACTCACCACATGACAGGTGTCCACTATTTGACCAAAGAGTCCTTATTTTTGAAACTACCAACAGAACCTACATCAGATTCAATTACATTGCAAGATCTATACAATGATCTAATTCAATCAACAACGAGAACAAATATCTCATATGATTCGATAATCAACAAAACATATTATTTATTAAGATCACTACCACCAAACACCAATACTGGGATCTGTTTAAAATTATGGCAGATAAGATTAACATGTCATTTATTTAACAATAATTTGAACTATGCTAAAAAAGAACTGATCAATTTGAACAATTCATTATATCTACAAGAAAACCATAATATTTCTCCAAGCACTCTTAATTCCCTAAGTGGTGGTACAGGAGGAGGCAATAACAATCCGATATATCCATTACCAAAGAACAATTTACTGATAATTGAATATAAATTTTTGATATTATTATTGAGGTTGAAGAATTTTCCAAATTTGAATTTAATCAATGAATTATATAAGTTGGTTTGGCAAATTCGATTGAAAAATGATCAACAGCAAACTGTGAGTGATTCAAGTTTGAATTTGAATTTAATATTACAGAATTTAAGTTTTGATAATGTTGTTATATTGATAATCACCAAGAATTATTCAACTTTGATCAATTTCCTAACACAATTAATCCAGGAATTGAAAAGTTTGCATCGGGAAGAAGATCGGCAATATTATTCCAACGTTTGTCTACTTTATGTGATCATTAATCTACTTGTATATTGTAAACAAGGCAAAGTTAAGGGAATAATTGATGAAATGACAAAGTTCTGGGATGAGGAGATTAATCAAACAAGTAAAGATTCGTTAAATTATTCATTACAGACCATATCACCAACGATAGGCCAATATAAACAACAACAACCAGCAGTTACAGGTATCAAGTGCGAAGAAATTGATGACTTGGTTGAATTGATTAATAATGATGCAATTACAGGTAGGATTATTTGCTCAATGATAGGAATTTGGGATTTATCCAACAATTACAATTTTAAATTAACCCAAACAGAAAACGAAGGATTGCAATTCATAGATGATCAATTAAAGGAATCTGGGGATATAAGTTCATTATCGGATGAAGAAGTGGTGAATAAAAGTTTGGAAGTTTTGAGTAATCAATGGCGCAAGTATATAAATAAAGTATATGGATTGGAATAGGCATTAATACTATGTGAAACTAAAGTCAACAACAGTTGTTTGAACCAGTAAAGAAAATTTTCTCAACTACGTGATGAAAATGGTTTACCCGAAGAGTGACATATGTACATTGCAGCTAACAGGTGACTGAATGTTTCCAACCCAACAGCTGATATTATTTTCACTGTACGAAATTCCTGTCTGCCGGAAGAAAAATAACTGGAAAGCCTATAAACACCCCCTCTCCGTTTTTATGTTAATTGTAACTGAAGAACAAACAACAGGAGTAATAGCGTCATCGGTGAAAAAAAATAAGGATCCTTTCAAAGGTTTTATCACTTTTAAGTTTGATTATCATTCCATTGTATAGAATAACAAAGCAAGGACGAACCCAAAAACGGAAAACACAATAACACAGGCAACAGTTATTTCAGTAAATGAATCCCATTTCAATTTCATCATTTTAAACTCATATTCCCTCGTTATACCACCATTTTCAAGATAATGTAATCGAGTTTCCAATTGTTGCATTTTGTTTTGTAAGTATTCTATTTCTTCGTAGATCGAGTCACTCTCCAGTGAAGAATAGTTATCAGCTTCGCAATTTCGAGAATCATTCTTTTTTGAATGGGATGGAATCGGACAATCAGGATATTCATACAGTTCAGTATCAGAGGCTGTCTCCTGACTGGATATGGATGGCAGACCACGCGGTTGTTTGCTTTGTGTTGATTTAGTGTTACTGTTATTTTGTGGATACCCCAAACCTGTAGACATTATGGTTTTCGTAATCATCAAATAATGTAACAAGCTATTGGATTTTTGTTATATTTTTACCAAAAATAATTGCCATTATTTAAATGGTAGTCCTTCCAATTTATAATTTTAAGTTTAACGATGATGATATGATAAAAGTATTAGGAAACTACAAAAGCGTTGGTCTTCTTACTATTTATTTATACATGTGAAGCACAAAAATTAACCCAATAATGCATACCGAAATCAATGGTTAACATAATTTTTATAAGTTATGGTTGTTAAATGCATAGGGAACATGACCTATAGTGACTATGGTTATTTTGTTATGTGTTGACATAGATTATTTGTTATTACATCAATTATAATATGTTCTGCATAAATACATCAATCCATGAACGACAATGCTCTACACATTTAGTACATTAATAACTAATTACCGATTCTGTTTCCTTTTCTACATCGGAAAGCTGTGTATAACAGATCAGCTAAGTCTCATTCAACATCATATAATAAATAGATTCAAGAGTGTGTTTGTTCTATGTTTGCCTAATCCTATCATGCGACACCAATATAAATCAAACTATGGGATTGTCATAATATAATGCCAGTAATAGATAGAGAGAGTGGAAAGGACATTAGAGTTAGGGTTAAATCCGTGTGTAGAAGATGAGTATCCATATAATTGGTGTATATACATCTCTATGCTACAACAAAACTATCACGTAATTGATTAAACAACTTGCTGAAGACATTGATCGTCATGGAAGACAAGGAGGGAACTTTCGATATATGACCTCTTCATGTCAGTTTTTCGTGGACTCTCACATATGCCATAGCCCCAAAAAACACAGCAAAACCGAACGCAAAGACGAGCGACCTAGCTATCTCTTGAATTGATTTCCATTTCAATTCCTGCATTTTGTATTCATGTTCTCTTGTTGAACCAATATCTTCAAGAGCATGAATTCTATTCTTCAATTCTTTAATTTCTACTTCTAAGAATCGGTAATCAAGCAGTTCAGTATCTGAAGTCATAATCTAATTTGGAAATGGATGATGTAGGATGAATTTACTTGCCCTGTGTTGATTTATTGTCAAGTTTTTTTTTTTGTCAATATCACCAAAGCGCAAATTTTAATAGTCCAAGCACCAACAAAATCATCTAATAGACTTAACTCTTTCAAAACAAAAACAACTTATAGTTTTCTTTTCCCCAAATAATTTTCTCTATTTCAAACATAGTGGTTTCTATTATGTGCATTACATTCGAAGTTGATGCTATATAGAAGTATCTGCCAACTACAAAAGAGACAACCCCCCTGAAGATATTTAGCGCCATAAAAGACAAACAGGAAAGTTTCAAAGGTATAATTGCTTTAAGTTGATTTTGTATGAGTTGCTACATATCCTATGAAAAAAAAGAGAACTCCACTGATGAACGCCAAAAAGATGAAAAAAGCTATTGCAGTATGTGAATTCCATTTCAATTTCTGTATTTTATACTCATGTTCTCTTGTTGAACCCTCTTCAAGAGCATGAATTCTAGCTTCTAATTGTTGGATCTTCTCTTGTAAAGATTGTGGTTCTTGGATGGTAGAGTTACCTTCAAGTCGAGCGTAGTTACCAGCTTGGTCGCCCCTTAAATTGCCCGCTTTTGATTCGAGATCTACGGGAAATCCAACATAATCAGGTAATTCAATATCTGGAGTCATATCCTAATTTGGAAATGGATGATGTAGGATGAATTTGTGTTTTTTTTTTGTCTTCTGTTGATTTATTGTCATTTTTTTTTTCTTGAATATCGACAAAGCGCAAATACCAATTCCCTAAGCAGCAACAATACGATGAACGAATAGGCTTAACTCTTTAAGAACAAAACTGATTTATGCTTTATAGTTTGTTTCTCCAAATCAATTGCCTCTGTTTAAGTGCAGTCGTTTCTATTATGGGTTTCAAGTTCAACCTGGATTCTAAATGCAAGTGCTATATTACGCTAGAAAAAGAGAAGACCTATTTTGTCTATTTATTTTTGTATCCGGCCATCCCGGCTGCGTGCAGTGGCGATTCTTAACTTTACAACATACAATAAGTAGATTTAATAATTGCCCCATCGACACTTGCTTAGTCCTATTACACCACAGCAGTATAGGCCAAACTGTGGGACTGCATTATAGATTGTCACAGATTAGAAACAAAGATGCAAAATTGCCAAGGAATATGCCAGATCTGTCACAGATGTCAAACGCAGCCAAATTTGCGCCTACAAAAAAGGAAAAAAAAAAAATATACTTGTAATAAAATTTTATTTTGTGTATTTTTTTGTACAGCAGGTCTGTAGCCCTAATATGGAATTGCTTACACGTGATTTTATTTATATGCACTCTGGTATTATAATGTGCGCGAGAGAAAAAAAACTCTTAACTATGTAAGGAAGCTGTTACACAAAAGCTTGATTTTTTTTTTCTTTTTCGTCCCAGTACAGTGTGTGCGAAACCCTAGTACCAACCCAGTCCACAGTATACTCTCACTCACCCACTCTCAGTGTGAGCGTTCTGAAAATTAGTGAAAAAAAAAAATTTTGTTTGATAGTTTCAATCATAGACCGTTAGCATCCACCTATATCCAAAATGGCTTTACAAGACGTTGTTACTAGAGAATACACTATCAACTTGCACAAAAGAGTATGTTTACCGTCGATCTGAAGAAATGGAAAGATAATGGGGGAGAGAAGAAGACATCAATAACAAGAGATGTGCAAGAAGAGAGGAGCCAAATTTGAAGGAAATATTCAATGTGATATTATATATGTTCAAGATGAGATTCAACAAATTATCATTAGGAGATTATGAACTTGTGAGAATGGATAGACTAAGGCACAAGATTAATATGGCAGATGTTGTTCATTATCAAAATGGATCTATTTTAAAAGCAATTTTCAATAAGCATAAAGGCATTTAATTCCCTCCAGTACATTTCCATTAATCATTTTTTTTTTTAAAAAAAAAGGGGATAATAAATACTAACAATTTAATTTCTAGTTACACGGTGTTCATTTCAAAAAGAGAGCTCCAAAAGCTGTCAAAGAAATCAAGAAATTCGCCACTTTACACATGGGTACCACCGATGTTAGATTGGACCCAAAATTGAATGTTGCCATTTGGAAAAGAGGTGTTCAAGGTGTTGAACACAGAATGAGATTGAGAATTTCCAGAAAGAGAAACGATGAAGAAGATGCTAAGGAAAAATTGTTTGCTTATGTTGAACCTGTCATTGTTCCATCTACTAAAGGTTTACAAACTGTTGTTGTCGAAGACGAAGAATAAATTTATTCCTAAATCTAATGTTTTTTATTCAATAAATAAATCAATTTGTGTCTAGGGTAGTAAATTTTTTATGTATAATAAAGTAATTATCATTTAAAAACAAACAAGCTTTGTAAAAATTTATGCAAGAAGGATTGGTAAATAAAGATATAAAAAAAAAAATATCAAAAAGTAACGATAGCTTAAGCTTCGATAATTGAAGTTCGTAGAGATATTAGGTCAATGTAACTATTGTTCAATGTCGGGATTACTCAACTTGAGGAGTCTACATTTATGTCAAATTCACAGTTGAAATCGATTACTCATATATTTACAACAAAGTCATATACAATTAACAACCCTTGTTATTATCAGTTAGTAAAAAAAAAACTCCCCCTATCAAAAACAATATCAAGTCCTTCCTCCATATATGTAAATAATTAATATAAAAAGTTCAGTGTAACTATGACAAATAATATACCAAATCATAACAAAACATCAAATCGACATACCAAGACGGTAATCAAAATGACAAATTAAGAAGTTTCTTCAACTCCTCTTGTTCGCAAATGGGTATGAAAAATAAAAAGAATCATCATCATTAAAATATACTAATTAATCACAATATATGGAGTTGAACATTCAGATGGAAACCAGTACATACTTGTTGTTAGGTATTGATGGTCTTGGTTGGTTGTAAAAGATGATGAATTAACAGAGAGAAAAAATTTTGTATAGTTGAATTTTTTTTTTGGTTGTCTCGATGTTTGTCTGGTAGTGTAGTGCGCAGAATTGCGTCGGGTAAATATTGCAAATAAAATACAGATTAGGGTTGATTGTTCCGTCAAACATGGCATACCTCATCTGGTCGACAAACAAAGTCTATAAGATATGTCATTTGTGTCTAGTTAGGTGGAAGGGTTTCTTGAACGGTATCCATTACGTAGGGTAGCTGTCTCTTCACTTTCATCTAGTGCCGAGGAAGATGAGGCATTGGAGTGTCCGCCAAAAAGCTACACAATATTTGATCATCCTTCTTGAAGGAGATATTCAATTAGCATTGTGGTACTAAAAGTATTTAACTGTGTTTGTTTGTGATATCCTCATTCTCACAGTGTCCTTTTGCTGTTGGGTGAAATTTTTCGAGCCATGAATCATATATTTCCCCCACACAAGTTTGCCGCCCCACTTTATCCAGCGGAACAAAAAGCACATTCACATTTTCAACAACATTTTTCAACCAAAGACCCTGTTCTTCATTTTACTTTCTTCTTCTTCTTTCTTCCAGCATAAAACTACCAACCATGCCATCCGTTGCATCTTCGAATGGCAGTATTACGACACCAACCATGCATGACTCGATCACATCTATTGCAAACGTATCAATAATCAACGACCCAATATTGAATCAATTTGACGTGTTGGAGATATCAGAAGATTTATACACCAAAATCTTCCCACATCCTCCAAACAGCGACACTACTAGTGATGATTTCATATTGGTTAAATTATTAGGTGCTCCTGATTACTTTAGCAAGTTCAAGATTATGAAAATCAACAAGATCAACCCAAAACCAACCGATTCCATTAAGTTAATCAATAATTCCAATCTTGTCAAATTCGACAATGATTCATTGACGTTGAATAAAGTCATTGTGAAATCGATAAATTATCAAGATATCCCTAAGTTATCCCAGATTTTCGCCTCTGTTCCTAATGAAATCTATCATTTATTATATGATAAATCACAACAATCAATTAAGGAAAAATTCTTGACGCAATTTTTGGAATCCAGTGGGAACGTGGTGAATGAAGGGGATTATATTAGATTGGTTAACGGGAAGATCAATTTATGTGAGCCTATTACTCAAGGTAGAATGGATTATGAAACTGAAATTGTGTTGATTAATCAAAACGATGAAGAGAAGAGATTGGACGACGATGAGGATGACGAAGAAGAAGACGAGACAGTGGATTATGAAATTGAAAATAATGATACCGATCTCGATTTATCATCATATTTATCATCTAGTTTACTGTTTGGGAAATTTTCCACAAAACTCGACAATGCAACCAAGTTTAGTGTTGGTCCGTTACCTGAAAAATTCATTCTTGATGATTTACCTATAACTTGGGCAAAAGATGACTCAGAATTGTTTGTGTTTATCAATAATGTTGATTTTATCAAGCTTGGATTTCCAATATTCAATGGGGATTTGATTAAGCTTAAGACTGGGTCTGAAAATATCGTCGTCAGAATCTTCACTTTTACAGAACCACAATCTACATTCCAAACCGGTACAGTATACATGTCTCCAATATTATTGATAAATCTAGGATTGACTCAAGACTCAAAAATTGAATTTGAACCAGTGGGTGAAGATAAGAAAAATGACACATTATCGACTATTATCCCAATTGCTGAATCAGTAACAATTTCAAGAGTTAGTTCTCAAATCACCATGGATAAGACATATCAAACTAATTTCTTCTCGAGTTTGAAAACAATTTTAAGTAACAAATTGAAATGTGTTAAACCAGGAGATTATTTCCCAGTGGTTGTGGATACTGTGTTGGCAAAAACCATGTTTGATAATTTAAATGACGAGAATAATAACGAAAACGACGATGGTGCAACAGGAGCAGGAGGAGCAGCAGCAGGAAATTCGTCTTCTGACAACTCTGATAGTGTCATCCCATTTGGAAATCCAGATGCTGTGGCATGGTTCAAGATTGCTGATGTTAAAGGTGTGAATGAGATCGGAACCAATCAATTTATCATTGATCCTACCAAAACCATGTTGGTATCTTCAGGAGTTGAAAGTATTAGATTGCCTAAAAATTCATTTGTTAAATGGTACCAATATTTAAATTTACCACCGTTGTTCAATTATGAGGATGGTAATTTCAAATATGCTCAAGAATTCAAAAAGACCTTATCCACTTGTCTTGCTTCCAGAATCAATTTGAAAACATCGATTTTGTTAACTTCGATGAGTAGAGGAATAGGTAAGACTACGCTTGTTAGAGATTCCTGTATTGAAATGGGGTTGAATTTAATTGAATTGGATTGTTTCGATTTGTTGAATCCAGGACAAGAATTGAAAACAATCGGACTTTTGAGTGGTAAAATAGATAAATTAATTGCTAATATCCCCAACACTTCGGCATTCCATGTTATATACCTTAAACATATTGAAAACATGTGTCCTAAAACCGATGAAAATGATCAAAACTCAAGCATTTTCACCTCGTTGACTTTGAAAATCATTCAAACTTTAAATGAATATTTGAAAAATTATTCCAACTTGGTAATTGTCATGAGTTGTAATGACTACGATAAATTAAATGATAATTTAAAATCAATCATTAAATTCACTATTGAATTTTCTGTGCCTACTGAAAATGAGAGATTGGAAATTTTCCGATTCTTGATCAACAACGAAAAATCAAAATCATTAAATGGACAATCACCAACCAGCAAAGAAATCAATTCCTATCCTTTCATAATTAGAAAAGATATAAATTTCAAAAACTTGGCATTGCAATCCGCTGGGTTGACTCCACGTGATTTGATTTCAATTATCAAAAAATCGAAAAAATTAGCCATTAAACGATTGACCAAATTATCCAAAGATTCAAGCATATCCTTATCCAACATTTTAGATATTGGTAATGGAGGAGTCATTAATTGGACACCTGAAGATTTCAATTCTGCCATCAACGAAGCCCGTAATCAATTCAGTGATTCGATTGGTGCACCACGTATCCCTAACGTTAAATGGGAAGATATTGGAGGTTTGGACTTGGTTAAGGATGAAATCTTGGATACCATCGACATGCCGTTGAAACATCCAGAATTATTTAATAATGGATTGAAAAAGAGAAGTGGGATTTTATTCTATGGGCCTCCAGGTACTGGTAAGACTTTATTAGCCAAAGCCATAGCTACCAATTTCTCGTTGAATTTCTTTTCTGTGAAAGGACCAGAATTGTTGAATATGTACATTGGTGAATCTGAAGCCAATGTTCGTCGAGTTTTCCAACGTGCTCGTGATGCCAAACCATGTGTTATATTTTTCGATGAATTGGATTCCGTGGCACCCAAGAGAGGTAACCAAGGTGACTCTGGTGGTGTTATGGATAGGATTGTTTCCCAATTGTTGGCTGAATTAGATGGTATGAGTAGCGAAGGCGGTGATGGGGTTTTCGTCGTGGGGGCGACTAATAGACCTGATTTATTAGATGAAGCATTGTTGAGACCTGGTAGATTTGATAAGATGTTGTATTTGGGTATTTCCGATACCGATGAAAAGCAAACCAAGATTTTGGAAGCATTAACTAGAAAGTTCAAATTGGATGACGATGTTCAATTGGAAGAAATTGCTAAAAATTGTTCATTTACATTTACTGGTGCCGATTTCTATGCTTTGTGTTCTGATTCGATGTTGAATGCCATGACGAGAGTGGCCAATGAGGTGGATGAGAAGATTAAGACCTATAACGCTCAATTACTTCAACAAGGAAAAGAAGAAGTCAATACCAGATGGTGGTTTGATAACGTAGCTACAGAACAAGATATTACTGTTTTGGTCAAAATGGAAGATTTCATAAAGGCACAAAACGAGTTAATTCCATCCGTTTCTGCTGAAGAGTTACAACATTATTTGAGAGTCAGAGAAAACTTTGAGGGGGGAAAGGAGAAAGCTAAACAAGATTTAGCTAATGGAAATGGACACTAGATGTAGCAACGAATTCTGAAACTTGAGTTTATTTGTCTGATAAGTATTGTAGATACCAAATAGGGCAATATATACATGATGCGTATGATAGAAAGACGAGAAATTCTTTTGAAACGTTTTAAATTAAATGCAATGATGCAATGGTATCGGCTTTAATTAAACATGAAATTTTGGCAATATTGTCATGATCCAATTAGGCAATTTTGATCCGCACCATCTGGAACCTGTAACCACCAAAATCTATACCGAAAAAAAAAAAAAATCAGTTGCCAAACGTTTGCACGGAATAATGCTGCAAAACCGACTATAGCATATAGAGTTGCACCCACGAGGGTTACAACCATGTTAAAAGTTATCTCAAAAAAAACTATATAAAGCGGTGAATAACCTCTGTTGATGCTCGATATTTTCTTTCCCTCTCATCATCAAACAAACACTCAAATTAACTCATTAACAATGGCTGCTCAACAAACTAACACTAACGCTAACGCTAACACTCAAGCTAAATCTCAAGCTGCTGCTAAAGATAACGCTATCTACAGAACCAGTAGAGGTGTAATTGTTTCTGGTTGTACTGTTATGTAAGAACCCCTTACTCCAGTGTTGCTTCATTTCTTTATTCATATTTTAGGTTCCGCAAAACAACGCAAAAGTGTGGTCAATTGAAAAAATTTTGGGATATAACTTGAAGAATTTGGTTTATGTTTTTTTGCAATCGTTAATTTTTTTATTCATTTCTTTCGTTATCAAAAAAGAAGAACATTCTTTGTTTTCTTTATTTCATTCTTTATAAAAAAAAATATAAAAAAACTCCTTCGGGAATCATTATGTTTCTGTAGAAGTCTTCTTTTTCTTTGAAAAAATGATCTTGTCTATTAAAATATGTACAAAATGGGAGAACCTAACCAAAATTTCCTTGTATTTATCTTCTGATTACTTGTTAACCATGTAACTTTTATCAAGAATATCTTTTGCTTCATTTATCCTCTGACTCAAATACTGACTGCCATTTTTATCAGGATGGTTCAAAATCATCAATTTCCTATATCGATCCCTGATCATCTTTTTATCCACATTCAAAATATCATCGCCTTCAATGCCCAACACCAACAATGCTTCTTGTTCCGTCATGGGGTCTGAAAAGGGTCGATTGGGATATTTCGCCCGTAAAAACTTATAATGTGCAAACCGAGGATCAGATTTATTCATGCTAGATGATGAATCGGCATAGTTTATTAGTTTTATATTGTTTAGTGTTGCTATCATTGTCGGGGTTAGTTGAAGAAATTGTCTGTATGCTGATATGGATGCTTTTGCTGTTAATGCTATGACGGTGGCACCAAGCCCTATTACTATCGGTAATACCATTGAATGAATAGATAAATAAATAAATGAATGTGGCGAAGTTGTGATTAGATGTATATGCAAATGTATGGGAAAGTATCTGGGGTTTTATGTATATCTTTTTTTTTTTGCCTTTTGTTTGTTTGGTTCATTAAGTCGATCTGTGTCGCGATGTCGCTTTCTGTCAAATCAAATCAAACTCCATTTCTTACGACACGACACTGGAAGACTATTTTGCAAGAAATACAGCCTGTGGATGCTTTGTCAATAGAAGGAACAAGTTGAAAGTGGTTAATATATTAACAAATTTGCTTAAGACAAAGATAGGTCATTGGGAAGGCAAACCCCTGTAATCACACCTGCTTTCTTTTTTTGAAAAATTTGGTGAAAAATATGTCAAAAGATTTTAAGAAAATTTTATTATCTACAATTTGAAGGATTATTCAGGCGGACGCGTACCATAGGACTACAATCACTAGATTATTGACTCAGAGGAGCAGATTCAGAATAAACACTTTCAATATTGTAAACCCGTTACCGCAACCGGCCAAACGGCTAGTAATATCGAACAAAGGGACATAGAAAAAAAATATGGTAATAAAAATATTTGAAATTCGGAAATCTCAAAATTCGGCCAGGGGGGACAAGTGGGTAGACCGGTTGGTAATGGATTTTTCAATTACCAAGATTATCAATGTTTTAGTAATACCAAAAAATAAAACACGATTCAAATTGCCACGAATGGGAAACGAATTGGCTGTTCAAAAAAGCCCTTTGACAATAGGAGTAACAGAGTACCTTCCTTTACCCCCCAAACACACAGTGGAAGTTGTTGAAAATAAACAATAGATAATAGAAATGTTTAAAATTCACAAAATTAAAATAGAAAGAAAAAAAAAAAGGGAGGAGAATGAGAGGAAGAAGGAAGAAGGGGAAAGGAGAAAGGAGAATTGCTAGTATAAGGTTATAATTAAATACAAACCAAAACCCACAGGTAATGTCAAAACAGAACGTGCGTTACATCATGAGATTTTGTTGGCAGAAGATCTGGTGGTGCCGACCAAAAGTAGAGATCTGTAACATAACATGATGGGCGTAAAGGTAACGCAGAACCGGTTCGGTGGTAGAATAGAATGGTTAATGAGTGATGAATGGATAAATGGCACCAGGTGATGGTTAACTGGTGAGAAAATTTTTCTTTCTTTCTTTCTTTATTGCTATTGTATGGCGTGGGTGGGTGAGTGGGTGGTGGTCTCGTGGGTTGATCGCACTGCGTGTTTCGTTTGCGTTCTTTTTCTTTTTTCGTTGTCTCAGCCTTCGGCAGACACTCGCTCGCGGAGTGCACAAAACGGAACTGCCCTCTGTTAGTAACTGATACTCGAAAAAAAAAAAAATAATATAAATTCCCTTCACCATCTCAGGTTTCATCAAATTTTCTTTTTTTCTTACAGAACCTCTTTTCTTTTACCCTTTTAGTTCTTTCTTTTGTTGAAGCTTTTTCATCGAACAAAGTTATCTATCAACTACTCCTTCTCCTCAATTCCTACAATGTCCACATACGCCTTATCCTGGTTATCTAACTTGAACGTTGAATCCGTTCCAGCCAAGAACTTGAGAAGATCCTCAATTATCTGTACCATTGGTCCAAAGACCAACAATGCTGATGTCATGGTCAAATTGAGAAAAGCCGGTATGAACGTTGTCAGAATGAACTTCTCCCACGGTTCTTACGAATACCATCAATCCGTCATTGACAATGCCAGAAAATCCGAAGAAATCTACAAAGGAAGACCATTGGCCATTGCCTTGGATACCAAAGGTCCAGAAATCAGAACCGGTACCACCGTTGAAGAAAAAGACTGGCCAATTGACCCAAACCACGAAATGATCTTCACCACTGACGATGCCTACAAGACCAAATGTGACGACAAAATTATGTACATTGACTACAAAAACATCACCAAAGTCATTGCTCCAGGTAAAATCATCTACGTTGATGATGGTGTCTTGTCCTTCGAAGTCTTGCAAGTCGTTGACGGCCAAACCTTGAAAGTCAAATCCGTCAATGCCGGTAAGATCTCTTCCCACAAAGGTGTCAACTTGCCAGGTACCGATGTCGATTTACCACCATTGTCTGAAAAGGATATCGCTGATATCAAATTCGGTGTTAAGAACAGAGTCCACATGATTTTCGCTTCTTTCATCAGAACTGCCAACGATGTTTTGGAAATCAGAAAAGTTTTGGGTGAAGAAGGTAAAGATATCCAAATTATCTCCAAGATTGAAAACCAACAAGGTGTCAACAACTTTGATGAAATCTTGCAAGTCACCGATGGTGTTATGGTTGCCAGAGGTGATTTGGGTATTGAAATCCCAGCTCCACAAGTTTTCGTTGTTCAAAAACAATTGATTGCTAAATGTAACTTGGCTGCTAAACCAGTTATCTGTGCCACCCAAATGTTGGAATCCATGACTTACAACCCAAGACCAACCAGAGCTGAAGTTTCTGATGTTGGTAACGCTATCTTGGATGGTGCTGATTGTGTTATGTTGTCTGGTGAAACCGCTAAAGGTAACTACCCAATTGAAGCCGTCTCTATGATGCACAACACCTGTTTGATTGCCGAAAAAGCTATTGCTTACCCAGCCTTGTTCAACCAATTGAGAGCCTTGGCCATCAAACCAACCGCTACTTCTGAAACCTGTGCCGTTGCTGCCGTTTCTGCTTCTTACGAACAAGATGCTAAAGCTATTGTTGTCTTGTCCACTTCTGGACTTTCTGCCAGATTAGTTTCTAAATACAAGCCAGATGTCCCAATCTTGATGGTTACCAGAAACGAAAGAGCTGCCAAATTCTCCCACTTGTACAGAGGTGTCTACCCATTCATCTACACTAAACCAAGCATTGAAAACTGGCAAGAAGATGTTGAAAACAGATTGAGATGGGCTGTTTCTGAAGCTGTTGAATTAGGTATCATCTCTAAAGGTGACTCCATTGTTACTGTCCAAGGTTGGACCAGAGGTTCCGGTCACTCTAACACTGTTAGAATTGTCCAAGCTTAGATTCAATTACTCTTTTTCTAATTTGTCTAAATATTGATTTGTTTAGCTTGTTGAAAAGAATATTATAATTTAATATATAGAAATACGTGAGGTTTTTTTTTTTTAAGAGAACAGTTCTTGAATTCATTGTAGTGGTAACTCATTGTTGTTGAACATGTGAAGCTTGCTATGTCAGTTGGTCGGTCGGCTATTCGCGTGAAGTCCCATCGTATAGCGCAAGGGGTTTGTTAGAAATTTTCTCTCTTCGCTTCAGTTAGGTTGAAAATTCACTCGGGTTGAAAAAAATTGAACCAACTCAAACCATATACATACCTCAAACATCACATCCCATCACATCCACCCTTCATGATTCAAAACCAAATAACAAGGTCAATTGGTAAATACATACCATTAAGATCATCAAACTACTTACGTACAAATTTGAGAACTTATTCCACCGATACACCATCAGAACCAACACCACCACCACCTCCTCCTCCTCCTCCTCCTCAACCAAAAGCAACCAACGAAACTACCCATTTTGGATTCAAAACCGTTAATAAAGACGACAAGGAGAAACTCGTGGGTGGAGTTTTCTCATCGGTGGCATCGAATTATGATCTCATGAACGATGTCATGTCTATGGGTATTCACAGATTATGGAAACATCATTTCATCGATAGATTAGATGCCGGTATGCGTCCAGGATCCAGTCAACCTTTAGAATTCTTAGACGTTGCTGGCGGCACTGGGGACATTGCTTTTGGATTATTGGAACATGCCGAGAAGAAATACGGTGATGTTGTGAGTAAGATGACCGTGGCCGATATCAACCCGGATATGTTAAGAGAAGGGGAATTACGATTTGCTAATACCAAATGGGCCAACACTGATAGGGTTAAATTCTTGGTTCAAAATGGTGAAACCATGGATCAAATCGAAGATGAGTCCAAAGATGTGTATACTATTGCCTTTGGTATTAGAAATTTCACCAACATACAAGCTGGTTTAAACACCGCTTATCGTGTTTTGAAACCAGGTGGTATTTTCGCCTGTTTGGAATTCTCCCAAGTTGAAAACCCAATTTTGGATTATGGATATCAAGCCTATTCTTTTTCCTTGTTACCATTGATGGGTCAATTGGTGGCTAATGATAGAGAATCGTATCAGTATTTGGTGGAAAGTATTAGAAAGTTCCCCAAGCAAGAAGAATTCAAGAGTATGATTCAAAAGGCTGGATTCTATGTTCCTGAACCAGGTTATGAAAACTTGACTTTTGGTGTTGCTAGTATTCATATCGGTATCAAAATGTAATGTAATTCTACTCTTCATGTACATACAATAATATATATTTATATATATATATATATATATATAAAGACATCTATTAACAGTATTTCAACCTCTCCTTGTTTCTAGTAGTTTGGCATCGATTTCTCCTAATGATCTTTGTCTCAATTTCAATTGCAATAGTTTAAATTTGGGGCAACAGACACTCGATGCCTCGGGCCCATTTGTTTCGTAAAATGATTTACAACACTGGTATAACTTATCAATGTATTTTGAACACTTAGATTCATTGTATCCATTCTTCATTAAACAATCCTGAATGGCACATGCTTGTGCCTTGCACGTTTCATTGACTTCCTCTGACATTGACTTTTGTTTGTATAGAATAGCAACAATTAAAAAAGATATGATTTGTTCGCAATTAAAAATAAATTGACAAAAAGAAAAAGAACTCACTTGTAAGAATTATCCATAAACTCATTTTCATTACCTAAAACCTTTATACAGATGCCCTATCTATTTCGGTATGATAATCATCATCTTCATATTCACTCGGTTCTCTAATAACCAAAGGAGCAAACTCTTTCCTGGCTTCTTCAGTAACGTTCTTCTTTTTGGAATTGTAGAAAATGATCAATGTTGTGAACAACGAAACCAACAACGTAATCAACCCCCATCGTGACAAATACCAACGCAAACTCTCAATCTCCGACTTGATATTCGAATTCAACTCCGTGGTTATCTTATGATTAGCTTCTTGGATACGCAAAAATATCTTCTTTGATTGTAATGTGTTTTCCGATTTCGATTCATTTATCGCCACGGCAGAATCGTTTTTCAATTTCAAAAAATCGTTATTCACTTCATCGGTAATCACGTTGAAATCCCGTTCCAAGATATTAATCAACGCTAATAATTCATTGATATGTTGATCTCTGGATCGGGTTATATCAACCCTGATTTCCTGTTGCGCACTTTCAAACAAATATTGCTCGTTTTCCAATTCGAAATTCTGGGAATAGATGGTGGATAGTTTGGTGAGTTTGGAATTGAGTTGAACTATCAATAGCGATATTATTTGATCAGATTGGTCCGATGTGAAACCTACGCTGCGAAGTTGCTTATACATCGCGTATGTGTCTATGTAGGGGTCTAAGCTTCCAAACACGTCTGTGAGGAACTCATCTTTGCTGACTCCTTCGGGTAACACTTTTTCAGACCCTAGTGGGATGGCAAATGGTGAGTCGAGGTCTGTTAGTTCGTCCGGACTAGTACTATTGTCTTTGGTATTGTTCTTTGTCTCCTTGTTATTGATTGCTTCTGCGGGTTCTGATTTGCCATTGGTTTTCAGATGGTGGTGTTTCGACGGGCTATTTGTTGTATTTGATTGGGAAGTGGCTTGGAATCGTAGGGAACTGATCGATAAATATCGAACTAATTTGGGACTGTATCTAGTTGCTTCTAGGATAATACTTCTAGTAAGAACATGGTTAACTAACAGGGGTGGTGATATAAGATGAATATTCCCTATTCTGGTGAAACTATGCCTTATCATAAATATCCAATAGAACTTATATATAAAAGAAAAACAACTTTGTCTACGATCAATGAAATTCACTTGGGATGCAAATCTTAGACAAATACAAGGGGACTCTTAAAGACAAAGATACGTATATAAAATAAAAAAATCTCAAAAAAAAAAAAAAAGAAAACGAAAAACAAGATTTAGGTTTGCGTTGCGACCCGCTCATAATCAACAAAACTTACAATCAATAGCGAGGTCAATCTAAGAAGCAAATCAAATGTGACACAAAAACAAGTTAACAAACACTTTTTTATCCTAAGCTTCTAGCAATCATTGATCTTGGACTTGAAATACGTGATATTCTATTTCCAATTCCAGATGCTGGTCTAGTTGAAGTACCACTGACTCGTTTGAAAATATTCATCATTTCATTGGAAGGAGGCAAAGTGTCTGCAGTTGGCTGATCGTGGTTTTGGTTTATTCCATCATCTAGTTCACTTGCGATACTTGCATCTTCCATTTTGAAAGAAAATTCCAAAGCGTAATGATACATCGAACGAGAAAAGAAGGGGTATCCAAACTTTATATGGGAAAAATATAGCACTGACTTCACTTTTGCATCAATACTTTCATCAATAGGTGTGTACCCATTGCATTTACCCACATATAGCGAATTGTTGGATGGTACTGCAATGAGATCAGGAGTAGGAGAAAATTCTTCACTAAATACAGGACTATCTGGTTTTAAATCTTCATGAATGATCCTGTTAACCAAACTTGAATAGTTCACATTTCTAAGTCTTCGATCACATAGATTTACATGGAGCTTCTTCTGATCATCATATGAACTCAAGATATCGTCAACCGTGACATCTGGACCAACATTTTGCAACTCAACTTCTCCATCGTTCACTGTATAACTGACTTTGGAATGTTTGTCTAACAACACTATTTGAGGTAAAATCTTTCTAAACTGTTGCAATTCTTTTGGATCAAACGTATTTGCCAATGCAACGAGTTCCACTAAAATTGAATTCTTGATCGAGTCAATAAAGTTAGCATCACCGTCCCAACATGCTCCCAGCTTTTCATATATGGTAATTTCAGTGATTGTTGGAACTAAGCAACACCAAGTTATGAAACGACCGATTTCACGTAATAATCTGACCCTTTCTGCAGCAATGTGTGATTTGCATTGTGTGAAGTATTCATTTCGGATAGCAATCACATATTGGACTTCCTTTTTCTCGGGTATTCTGATCTTCTTATCAGCATCCAAATATGGCTGTGGTATTTCGGGTGGTGGCACTAGCATTGGTGGGTTGAGTTGTAAAATCAATGCAACGGATCGTGGGGTATTGATTTTGGGTATGTACTCCAAACAATTGGTTAATCCCACAGGGGTACCAGTTCTGGGATTGAATACTTTCCAAATCAACACGGGAATATACAACAAAGTTTCCCAATAAAAGAAAGCTTCGTCAACCATTGTTTGCAAATAACGCGTTGTGGGGTCTCTTTTATGTGAAGCAAACCAGACTTTCAAATCAAACCATACAATCTCCATCAACTCCCAAATGTGTACCATCAAGGAATATACATCAAATATTCTCAAATAAGTAAAGATAGTGAAGTTCAATATAACCCTTAAAACGTGAATGACAAAAAGATCCCATGTGTTGTATTCCTCTTTCGCGGAATCCAACCCATTAATGTATCGCACCCCAGATGAAATTCCTAGACTTGTGGCAGTTAATCCATTGATGTCCTGACTCAGAACAACTCGTTCGTAGAGGTTTTTGCCTCCAAATAGCTTTTTAAGCATTGATAGTTGTTGAATCTGTTGAAGGAGGCAACCAGAGCATCAACAACGTTGTGTTGCAAAAAAAAAAAAAAAAAAAATCTTGGAAAAAATTATATGTATGTTTATGTACAGCCTCGGGAGAATCGTATTCTACAAAACAGTGTCGTTAAAAAGAATCACTTATAAACTCTAATATATTAATACTCTAAATTTTCTTTCTAAAAAACAAACTAAAAATAATAAAAAAACAATCAATGTATAAATGTATGCACAATAAAGTAAAAGATATTGCAATTGACAGGTTTATTCCATGACAACATCTTCGATGTCTTCAAGAGTTGGAGCAGCAACGACAGATTCAATTTCTTCAGTGGTACTACTGCTTTCTTCTTCATTCAATGGTTCAATGACGATAGAAACGGTGTTTTCTTCATCAACGGTTTTGCCTTCATTTGGGATGATTAATTCCAATTCATCATCCCCAATGTACTTAGCTTGAATTTCGTCAAACTTGATGAGTTTATCAAATTGAAAGTGTTTTTCAAAATGAACTTCTTCATTCTTGTATTGTTTGGCTAATTCTTCAGCATCTTCTTGAACTTCTTCATCTTCATCACTAGAACTTTCTTCTTCATCATCTTCTTCCTCTTGAACACCATTCCATTCTTCATCAGATTCCTCGTTATATTCGTTTTCTTGTTCTTCAAATTCTTTCAAAATTTTAGCAATTTTTTCTGCCTTTGCCTCTTTGTTGGCTATTTCTTCATCTCTGATCTTTTCCATAAGGGTATCTTCATCACCACTGTAGTCATCATCTTCGGAGTCTTCAGAATCATTTTCAGAATCGTCGTCAGCACTTTCAAAATCTTCATCTTCTTCGGAATCTTCGTCATCTTCTCTTGCTTCCAATTCAGCAATGAGAGCAGCCAATTTTTCATCCTTGGCTTTTTGTTTCTTTTTGAGTTCATCTTTAATTTCAGTAACAAACGATTCATCTGAATCAGAGTATTCAGAATCATCTTCAGATTCTTCTTCTTCGTCGGATTCTTCTTCAGCTTCTTCAGCTTCTTCTATTTCTTCATCGATGTCAAATTCGCCCAAGTTTAATTTACCACTGATGACCAATTCATTTTCATTCTTTAAGAAATCGATCTTCAAATTTTCTTTAACCAAAGATGGGAATCTAACAGTCAATTTGTAAGTATTGTCATCAAGTTCTTCCAATTTATAGTCCAGACTATTTTCCAAATCTTCAGTTAAATCGATGACCAGAAATTCATCGTCACTATTGTAAGCAATCAATTTGTTGTCGTCAGCATCAGTAATAAAATCTTCATTGTCCTCTTCATCATCATCTTCAAGATCATCATATAAGACAATGGCGTCTTCGTCGTCTTCGTCATCAACTTCTTCTGGCAAAGTAATGGCTTTGTAGATAGTGATACCTTCATCGTCTGAATCTTCATTATCATCGCTATCAATTTCAAAATATTCCGGTTCAGAACCTAATTCCGAGCTTTCATCGTCAGATGCAATTTCATCAGCACTAACCAATTCATCTTGAAATTCTTGTCTAATATATTCCAACAACAATTGGTCTTTCAATTCTTGTTCTTCTTCGGTATCAGCATGAATAACTTCAACCACGTAATCTGTGTTATCATCGGCAATATAAATATCGTCATCGGAATCGGAATCGGAATCGTCATCGGAGTCGGAATCAGAGTCGTCAGAGTCGGAGTCTGAAGAATCATAATCTGAGGAATCTGAGGAATCTGAGTCGCTAGAGTCTGAGTCAGAAGAACTGGAATCGGAATCAGACGAACTAGAGTCAGAACTGGAATCTGAGTCGCTGGAGTCAGTACCAATTTCTATGCGATCATAGTAGTCAACAATTTCGTCATTCAAGTCATGAACTTGTCCTTCTTCTAATTTAGCTAAAATAGCGTCTTCTAATTCTTCATTGTCGATTAAATATTCATTCCCATCAGAATCAACATAGGTAAGTTCAACATCATCTTCGTCGAGATTACCCTGGTTATCGAAAACAATTGGTAAATCGGATTCAGGTTCTTCATCGTCATCGTAATATATTTCTTCATCATCATCATCGTCGTAATACACTACTCCATCATCATTGTAGTAATCTTCTGGACCTTCTTCGTACTCATCGTAATAGCCTTCTGGTTCATCGTATTCTTCATCAAATTCAGCATCAGCAACTTCTTCTTCACTTGGTTCAACTTCACTGTCTGGTTCTTCAACATAAGCGTAATGGGATGGTTGTTGGGAGTAGTATCTTCTGTATCCACGTCTACCTTGTGGACCAGGTTGTGGTTGACGGTATTGTGGTCTGTATCTTGGTTGGGGTCTTCTACTGTAACTTTGGGAAGGTCTGGCAGAACCGTAATTCTTTCTAGTGTATCTATTGGATCTTGGTCTATAAGGCATCTTCACTTCAAGTTATAATTAATTGTATTCTTAAACAGTATACAAAAAAAAGGGGGAAAATAAAAAGAAAAAGTCTGTCTAAAAAAAGAAACCCTATTAAAGGAGGAGATGAGACTGGTAATTTATAGATCCCACAGTTTGACCAGAAATTTGTTAGAGCGAAAGATTTTTAATTTTGTGTTTGAGATGATGCGGCTTATTTTCCTAATTGATGCGTTTTGCCACCAGCAAATTTTTCTTAAGGAAGGTTCTGGAAATTTACGAAGGGACGCGTGCTCAACTGCACCAAACTCCAACATACAAACCCTAACTTCTTTCTATAAGATATCACCAAATGAGTCGTCAATTCCCTGCTTCAGAATAGTGTTGACGCGACGTTTAGTTCGCCCGATTATCATGTCAACATTACACGGCACCAATTTGTATTGTTTAGAGGGGGTATCCAGCATGGAATAGTACTCCAACATACTCTCAGAAGAGGTGGTGTGTCTGTCAAATATGTTAATGAATTGGTTAAAATAGGAAATCGACCTAAGTAAACATCTAACCAGTGCTCTTGATAGATATTTGCGCGTCCTTGTATTATTCCGCTTATCTAAGA
>JAKTVH010000369.1:0-29564 GCA_030557105.1 Candida frijolesensis | reverse complement strand
AGATCACCAATAGCTGTTTATCGCAATTTTAAATTAGCGAAAAATGACCAATATCTCTGTATTTTTGTATATTTGGTGTTACCAACTTTTTGCTAGCTATTACAATGATTATCTAATAATTAACTATGCAGCTTTATTTCTTACTGATCTTACCTTTCAAAAGGGGGAAAATAAAAAGAAAAAGTCTGTCTAAAAAAAGAAACCCTATTAAAGGAGGAGATGAGACTGGTAATTTATAGATCCCACAGTTTGACCAGAAATTTGTTAGAGCGAAAAATTTTTAATTTTGTGTTTGAGATGCTGCGGCTTATTTTCCTAATTGATGCGTTTTGCCACCAGCAAATTTTTCTTAAGGAAGGTTCTGGAAATTTACGAAGGGACGCGTGCTCAACTGCACCAAACTCCAACATACAAATCCTAACTTCTTTCTATAAGATATCACCAAATGAGTTGTCAATTCCCTGCTTCAGAATAGTGTTGACGCGACGTTTAGTTCGCCCGATTATCATGTCAACATTACACGGCACCAATTTGTATTGTTTAGAGGGGGTATCCAGCATGGAATAGTACTCCAACATACTCTCAGAAGAGGTGGTGTGTCTGTCAAATATGTTAATGAATTGGTTAAAATAGGAAATCGACCTAAGTAAACATCTAACCAGTGCTCTTGATAGATATTTGCGCGTCCTTGTATTATTCCGCTTATCTAAGACATGACATGCGGCTGTCGTCAAATATTACTGTATTTGGCAATAGATATTGACATATACGCCTGTTTTAAGACCAAATTCAAACATGAAAAGGTCGTGTGCAATTCCTCAATTGCTTATCTCGAGCCACCACAATCTATTTTTATTAACACATGTAGTTGTGGCTCATAACGTAACGACAAAAGTGTTGGTTCGACATGACAGAATTATTTAAATACTGACAATAGTATTTGATAGAATGTAAGCAGAGATTGAAAGTTCTTTTGCTTGTGAAGAATCAATCCTTGGTATGTTCATTTAAGATTATCACTACAGAAACCCCATGACCCAGCTTATGGTGTATGTGTTGTGAGTTATAAATTGTCTAAAGTTGACCAAATCTTAAAAACCAGCGAACAATGGAAAGTACTTTGTTTTGCTCAAGGTTAAGGAAAGTATCAAATATTAATAGAAAATTTGATAACATCGCACTTCATTTCCAATTGGTTATATTGAACCAACCTTGAATTGTTACTCTGGAAAAACAAATATATGACCACAGTTAGTCAATAGAACTGGTAGATCTGTAAGCTCAAAGTTGTAAAAACCTTGATACCACGAAGAATACTTTTAGATTGATTTATTCTACCTTGTAAAGTTCAAAATAACAAAATTAAGAATTTTTGACTTTTTTGCAACCATTTATGACGCAGAGTACGAATAATTTTGTCACCTTGCAAAATTTCATTGAATGACCACTGAGCCCACGTGGACCCCTATACCCAGTGTATTAATCTCTCACCAACCATGTTCAGCTAATGGACATGCTGTTTCAGGATTGCTGTATTCCACTGGTACACTACCACCATCTAAGGGAATTTCAGAGTTTACAATGCTCCCCCCACATATCGGTTTCTTTATCTACATGGTACATAGTTAAGAATCCTTTTCCACGCGTCGTTGTGTTCGCCCGGTTGTCATGTAAACAACGTACGGCTCCAATTAATGTGGCCATGTAGCTAAATGGCCTCAAATTTCATGAAAGTCGTGTAAAACCTTCAAACACCCAAAATCACATGCCAGTTCTACTTCAATAGTCTGGCTGGGTCTCCTGGGATGACCTAGTCCATAAAATATGTTGTAAGCACTCGCTTCTCACATGTTCACCTTGACCGTAGCCCTAAGCAAACACCAAAAACAAATTCTCGGCAGTAAACTTCCAAAGAAAGCCGCATTTTCCTATTTGGGGTTTTTGTGACCGCATTATAAAAAAAAGCGAAAATTTTTTTTCTGATCAAAATACACGCATTTTTTTTTAGTATAAATACTAGCCATTCCCCTGGTCTCCCTTTTTCTGAAAACCAAATCTCTTTGCCCTTTGGCTTAGATCCAGTGTAGTATCTGTTCTTTTCAGTGTAACAGCTGAAATGTCATCATTGATGACTTTACATTATGTTACAAATATTTACTTATTTTTGGATATTGGGTAGATTGATTTATTAAAGTGGGCTTGCTCACAGTCTTTCTACATAGTGTCGTTGCCACTGTACTTTGTTTTTGGCTCCTGACGCAAATCTCCCACCTTTTCATATTTTTTAAGTCTCTATCGTGATTGGTTGTGTCTGGCAACCAACTTCATGATACAGAAGTAAAAGATATATTCAAGGTTGGTGCTTGGTTTTCTTGTTCCTCTGTTCTTCAACAATGGTCATGATAAAAAGTCATTGTGTTTTATTTATTGTTGGTTAAGAGAGTGTTTGATGTTAATTTTTCTTTTTTTTGTTTTTTTTTTTAGGGAATTTCTAGATTACGTAAAAAACCCAATGCACATTACCAACATAACCGGACGTTACAAAGAAACTTAGGATTTAGTTCAGCTTCTGTTTATTAGCTTGTGACAAGATATAAGATTACTACAAGATGAAGGACCCATCAGGGGGGTCGGATACGGAATCATTACCATCATCGTCTATACATGGTAATCCACTTTTTCCCAGCTTAGGTAAGAATCAAAAAGGCGACAACCATATTACACCAACGCAAACCGACAATCAGTCATACCACTCAGAATCAGAATCAGAATCTGTCTATCATCTTAGAAATGTATTTGGATCACCACGTCGACCGTCTGGTTTGAAGAGTAAGTACGATATGGTCGAAGTTGATCTATCAGATGATCTGCTTTACCATAGTCGGCGTAATTCACAATCACCGTCACTCAGACCGGATAATGTATCATATGACGGTTCCATAATCAACAACATCGCCACAAAGATACTAAACAAAGAAGAAACTAGTGAATCAGGACGATTCAAGTATTTGCGACTATATGAGAGCTTATCGAAATCAAAGAAGATCAAGGAACAACCAGTCCTAGAACACACCCATGATATCCCGCTACAAGATTTGCATTCAGAGGAATCATCCGTATTTAATTTGTCACAGTTGGATGATTTCAATAGGTTTGTTAAAGAATCAGCCATAAACGATGAAATTCTACATAGAGTCCAAGAAAAACTACCGAGTGGCGCAGAAAGGAGTCAAAATGTTTTAAATGTGGTTAACGAAACAGATTTGGCAGATAATTTCTATGCTGGAATGGAACAACACACTGATCGTCATGAAGGCAAGAGAAAGTTCCCCGTGAAAACTTGGAAACGACATCCAAGTACATCGTTTGCATCAAAGGGTGATTTAAGTGAACTATATTTCCCACCACAAGAAACACCAACTCCGTCGGCGGATACTGAAAATGGTATTGACGACAAAAATGGCCAACGGTTTTTACAAAGAAAGTTATCGGTGAGGCATTTGCAAATGATTTCCTTTGGTGGCACAATTGGCGTAGGGTTGTTCTTAAATTCAGGCAAGGCAATTACAATTGCCGGTGGGTTTGGTGCAACGCTTGCGTTTATCCTCGTTGGAATACTAGTGTTGTGCACCTTGGTATCGTTTTGTGAGATTGTCACATTTGTTTCTGTTATAGATGGAGTTTCTGGACTTTCGTCACGATTTGTGGACGATGCGTTTGGGTTTGCCACTGGTTGGCTATACTTTTTCAGTTTTGCGTTTGGATTAGCAGGTGAAGTCGTTGCTGGTGTGATTATGTTATCCTATTATCCGCATTTAAAGACCGGCATAGAATCCGGATCCACAGCTGGATTTGTAACTTTCTTTTTGATTGTGATTATTGGCAGTAACTTGATTCACATTCGGGTATTTGGCGAGTTAGAATATTTCTCCAGCTTGGTGAAAGTATTGTGGGCATTAGTTATGATAATATCCATGATTGTGTTGAATAGAGGAGGCTTCCCAAATACTCCCGTACTAGGATTCAAGTATTGGACATATCTGAAATCAGACTTTGCAAACAATGTGATATTTGGTTTATTCAGGCCGTCGTTCAATCTTCATGATAGTGGCACGAATCCCCCAAGTGATGGAATCGGTGGTAATAAGGGTAGATTTTTGTCTTTCTTAACCGCCATACTCGTGGTGTGTTATGCTTACAGTGGGACGGAAATTGTCTGTATTGCGGCATGTGAAGCGAAAAATCCGCGAAAAGCGCTACCTTCGGCTACAAGAAGAGTGTTTTGGCGAATCATCATATTCTATGTTTTGTCGGCGTTTATTGTCTCGCTTAATATCTATGCAGGAGATCCAAGATTGTTAAGATATTACCTGGGTCTGACGGCTATTGATGTTTCACAGTTCAGTACGAACCCCGCTGTTGTTGAAGTAGGAGGTGCTCATTGTAATGTTGATTCAAGGGTGGTTGCAGGTTATGGAAGCGGTGCACAAAGTCCATGGATTGTTGCCTTGCAAAGTGCTAATGTCTGTGGGTTTAGCGCTGTGACTAATGGCTTTTTAGTGTTTTTTGCCGTTAGTTGCGGCAACGCTCAGTTGTATGTGAGTTCTAGAACAATTTATGCATTGGCACTTCAAGGTAAAGCTCCTAGGTTGCTTGCACGATGCAACAAATTGGGGATACCATACAATGCAGTGTTGTTTGCAGGGTCCTTTGGTTTGCTAGGATACACCTGTGTCAGTGAATCAGCCACTGTCGTTTTCCAAAACCTCACCAGTGTTATCGCGTCATCGGGTATATTTGTTTGGTTTGCCATGTGTCTTACGTTTATCCGTTTTTATTACGGGTTGAAGAGACGTCCAGACATTTTAGACAGGGACGATAAATCGTACCCTTACAAATCTCCCTTTCAACCATATACTGCGATTGTGGGTGCAGTCGGAACAGCGTTTATCATTCTCGCTATGGGTTTTGTGGTATTTTTAAATCATCAATGGGACACAATGTTTTTTTTCTCCAGTTACGGCTCGCTTATGGTATTTACTTGTTTGTATATTGGCTACCGATTTGTCAAGAGTACGTCTATTCCAAGTCTTGATAAGTTGGACTTTGACTCTGGAAGAACTGAGATGGACCGGTATATATGGGATGGAGGACGGAGTTATAATAAAAGGAATGTTAAGGAAGTCTTCCATAAATGGATTTCATTTCTCGCATGAAAATATAATTGTTCTGGTATTTTAAATTATGTAGAGCTAAATATACTTCAAGAAAAAAAAAAAAAGGAATAAAATTTCATGTAGACAAATGAATTCCAAACCGTTGCAAGTTGAGTATTGAAATATATCACCGCTTTAATGCCATCATGGAGCCTCATCAGCATTACTGTTATGCACAAAACCCCAAAAAAAGGGGGAACTGATGATGATGATGATATCTTAAATAGACGAACATTCTGATTTGTTGTAGCTGACGTTGATCGTCTCATTTCTCGTCTAAATGAAATTGAAAAGTCAAAAAAAGCGACAGACATTAGGTGTTCAATTCGTAGTTTTGTGTAATGTCAGAAAATTTTATTCATTTTGGGGCGTAATAAAATAGAGAGAGAGACACACACACTAGCTAACTAAAAAAAAAAAATTCTGGGCCACAAACAGATGCAGTGGAACGGGACTCATTGGAGGGGGGAAAGAGAGACTAAAGCCATTGTTCAACAAATAATTTTTCAGACGTGGTTTCTCTTTGTATTTTAAACTACAACACTAAGCTAAACAGGCGTACTTGATTTGTTCAGGGATTACAGGGCCAACAACTTTACATTCCACTGCAGTATTTGTTTTGTCATACTTTTTCTATTTGCCATATAATTTTCGTCTTTTTTGCTGACAATATTTTTTTTTTTTTTTCTTCATTCATTCTATCGGGCCATTTTTTTTGATTTATATACCATTCCAGTCAATCCCAGTTTTCTTTGCAAATTTTTTTTCTTTACTTTCTTCGTTTTCGTTTAATCTGGTGGTATCATTTCCTTTCTAAACTGACACGAGGTTCACTACAATGACGTGGATTAGAACAGAATTTTTAATTAAGGGAAAGATCATCAAACCGTTCTTGCCTAACGATAAACATCCCAATTTGCGCAATGACAACTTCAAGAATTTGTACCCTGGCGACAAAGTTTTCATATTCGAAGTCAAAGACAGTAAATGGGCCAGAGTATACGCGGTGACAAAGCCGCTCCCTACAGACTACCTTGCCAGTTCCATCAACTTGGACGACTTGTTGGTCGAAAAGAACAAAGTCGTGGTTGTTCCCTTGAGTTATATCAAAATCTTGAAAGAAATGCCTTCGGAGGATATCAGAGTGTCGAAAAAATTTAATAACATATCGGATGACAGCAATATCCCAACTATTCGTGACACGGAAATGGCTCACCAAGAGGCAATTGACGGTGATGCGGTTGACTCATTTATTAAGAAGAATATCCCTCCGTTGCCAAGTAAAAGAGACCATTCACGTGATACCCTTCTTGACGAAATTGGTTATTCCTTGGAATTACTTAATTCTCATATATTTGCTGTGTATTCCAAGAGTGAGTTTAGATTGTTTGATAGATTGACCTCCATTTACTACAGTTTATATGAAACCAGGATTAAATTGGATCACCACTTGTTGACTGCCGAAGAAGCGTTGGTTGCCAGAGAAACTGCCACTTTCTTGTTGAATAAGATCCCTAAAATGTTGTCTTCTAAGGCAACTAGATTGAACCACCTGTCATATGATTTGGATAATGCCGATACTGATGTGGCTGGTTACAAATCCATATTGGCTAGGGACCAATTTTCAGGTGAGGTTTTGTCGTTGAGTAGTTCTACCCCTTCTGAGATTGCCTTGAGTAATGAGTTGTGTGCGTTGGTTCCTAACTACCCAATTAATGCCCACCAACACAAAAACAATTTCTCCTTGGTACCACCAATAAATAAGAAATACGACATCGAACCTCCATCCCATATTCTTGTTGATTTTAGATCCGTCAGTGGGTCGTCCGCTTATCAACCACCTGGTTTTGCTGGTATGATTGCCTACATGTACCTTCGTAATTCAAGAAAAAGATTAACCGAAGCCTTTGCGGTGCATACCGACTCTGTTGACGACTTCGTTCATGTGGAAAAAATCAGTGCTGCCTTGTTCAGAAATCTTCCGGCCAGTGAAATCGACAACAATAGAGTGTATCTTGTGGCAGTTTTGACTGAAGAGGTTGACATGAATATCAAAACTTCTGGTAACGTTCCAACCATCAAGAGAGTTAAGAAAGGTGTTGCAACTGGTGTTGCCGATATTACCAGAGTTTTCTCAAGAAATGAAGGTTCTCTTCAATCTGGGGAAGCCCATCATTTTTCAATCAAATTATTTGGTTCGTACATGACGAAAAAAGGACAGAAAAATACCGTTGAAGA
Organism: Candida frijolesensis; assembly: GCA_030557105.1. NCBI lineage: Eukaryota > Fungi > Ascomycota > Pichiomycetes > Serinales > Debaryomycetaceae > Candida > Candida frijolesensis. The sequence continues at coordinate 22,110 of JAKTVH010000369.1, read as the reverse complement.
TCTCAGAGGAGTGGCTAATAACGGTTGGGGGGAAGTTGTCGATAGAATCATTTCCGGGTCGAGCCAAGGTATTGCAGTGAATCCAAGAGCAGAGAAATTGATTATCACTGTCAAAGAGTTCAAACATCAATTCCAAGGAAATGCAGCCAATCAGTTGACTTCTGCAGCTCCAATCTCTAGAATCAAACCAATTTTCTTTGATCCATTGGCTGAGAACTATGAACGTATCTACTTGAAAATGGGTAAAGTTAGTTTGCTTGGATCAGCATCCAGAGACGATTTGTTGACATTTGAAGTCAGTACCCCTAATAATGATTTAATTACTTTCGCGAAGGCTTCTAATCAACAAGAAAAGAGATACTGGCAATTTGTTTCTGTTTACCCAGGTGAGTCAATTGGTGAGATTGTCAAAGTTAACGGGGTTGCCTTGAAGAATGCATCGAAGAAAGTACCGAAAGATGATTACATTGTTTTATCCTTATTCGTCAATGGGGTTTTGGCTGGTGAAGGTAGATTACTTTACAAATCTGGCAATAGATTGGTTGAATTCAATAAGAAGAAAACTCACACCATTGAAATTATTTCCACTGCCCACAATGTCCCAATGGCACATGTCGAACTTAGTACAGAATATGTTGGTAAGATCTACAATTCCGACGTTTCCATTGATAATATTTTCCAATATGAAAGATTCTTCCAAAACGGACAAGGTGGTATTGATGAACTTTCTAACTCATTGGTTGCTTTCAGCAGATTGGATATTTCTCAGCTCGTCAAATATTTCCCAGAGTTATTGAGCTCCTTCTACGGTATAATCAGTATCTCCAGTCGTCACACTGGCCCAAGTATTGAAATCCTTGAAGACAATACATTTAAAGGCATTGTCCACATGTTGGATGTTATATTTGGTAAACAAGACCAATATTTGTATCTTATTGATAATTTCATCTCCAAATTTAAGAGTCTGAGTCAAGTGGGTATCTTTTTATTAACCAAAGTGGAAGAGGTGTTCAACAGAGCAGGTTCGAGTTGGAACGCAGTTTCCAGATCAGTATGTCGTATTCTTTCCATTATGTTGAAGTTGTCCATTTCATCCATGAGTACGCCAAGTGAGTATGACTTGTATTTGAAGTCCTTGAACAACTTGTTCAAATCAATTGCGTACCTTCTCACATTGGATTCGCAAACATTGATTGACGACCAAATTTTGATTATGGAAATCATTGACTATGTGTTTGCTTTCAGAAACAACTTGGATGAATCCAAGCTCATTAAGATTATTATCAATTGTATCAATTCAATTGGTCTTAAAGGATTGGGTGCTGACGAAGTCAATCTCCAAACGGGTGTTGCCCTTGGTAATGCCAAAGATCACAAGATCATTGTCAGTAAATTGTTGTTGGTTTTGAGATTGCTTAACACAGAGTTGGTGAACGATGACGAGACAAAGATTATTTTATTACCAAAAGCAATCACGTGGGCTATGGATATCTTCTTGGGTCCAACTGATGTTGAAGCTACAAGATTGGCTTGTAGTGTCTTAAACGCTGTTTGTACAACATTATGGAATAATGGGAGCATCGATACTGAAGGTAAAGATTTGGAAATTTGTTTCTCGTTGGTTAAATTTTTGCCAGCTATTGCCAGAACATTTATTAAGTACAACAAGTTCACCAGAGGTAATGGTTCTTTCAAACCAAAACGTTTATTCACGCAATTATTCCCTACAACATATCCATTTATTGAGTTTTCCATTGACCCAATCGTCAATGATGAAGTTATGGTTGAAGTTTTAGTTGAACTTGCTACTTGTTTTGCATTCGTTGCCCGTATTGGTAGACATTCAGCTGGTAATGAAGGTTTCACCAAGATCTTGAACTGGCCGATTGAAAATGATTGCTTCATTCCTGAAAAGTATTTGGCTGCTAATTTCCGAAGCGAAGATATCCTTACTTTGATTTCTGGTGTGAGATATATGAGATTGGGTAAATATTTCCCAGAAGATAAGTGGTTCTCTATCTTTGCTGTCATCATCGAAGGTTGTTTATGTTCGATTGAATTAATTAGACCTATTCTTGTGGTCCACCAACTTCCATCATTGGATGACTCTGAATTATTCGATAGAGGTCTTTGGGGTAATTATCTTAGGTGTTTGTTCAAATTGGCTGTTTTGCCTCCAGTTTCGGTCGAACACTTATCAGAAGTTCCAAAAGGTACTTGTTCCAAAATCACACATAACGTTCGTAGCCGTGCCGCTTTCTTGATAAATGAGGCGTGGGATTCGCTCGCTTGGGAGTCGACTGATGAAGATATGATTAGATTCAATTTGAAGAAGTTTGGTGGGTACCAGGTCGAATTTATTAACGATGAGTATGGTATCTTGCCAGATTTGATGTTGCTTGGTTTACAAAGAGACAGTGAATGTCAAAGTGTGGCAGTTAAAATCTTATGGTCCATCATGATTTCGGAATACATTTTAAGTGACACTCTTGTGGACGTTGAAAAACAGTGTTTGGTTGGGTTACACGAAATATATCACAGAAATTCATATAAGCCAACCGTTGTCGATCAAGATAATTTCATTGAAAGAATGAAAGTGACGATCAGATTGGATCGTGAAGATGAGGCATATGACGTAATCTATGAATTTATCAAGAACCTTGCCTCGTTCTTTGGAACCCTTAACTATTATATTTCTGTTCCAGTTGGTTCACAGTTCGATGAAGATAGAACATTCCACGAAATTAAATTGAAAGCACAGATCAAGAATGCAGGTAAGCCAGAACTTTTCAACTCGTTCATCCAGCAAATGTATGAGCAATATGTTTCTAAAAATGATTTTGTTCAAGCTGCTTTAACATTGGAGTTGCTTGCCAGTACTTATACTTGGGATAATCACATTATGGTACCAGCCAGTTTCAGACCTAAATTCCCAGAACAAAGTTCGTTTGAAAGAAAGGAAGCATTGTACAAGATGATTGCCAACAATTTTGTTCGTGGTAATGCCTTGGAAAAGGCTGTGCAAAGTTATAACGAATTGTTGGAGAACTACAACATGCATACTTATGATTTGAAGAGTTTTGCCTATGTTCATAATAAATTAGCCCAATTATATTTGGATTTGGAATCTTCAGACAAATTAACTCCAGCTTATTTTATGGTTAAATTAATTGGTGGAGGTTTCCCTTCATATTTAACCAAGGTCAGCCAAATTTTTGAAGGTAAGGCATTCGAACATTTAACATCCTTCCATCAGAGACTTTTGATGATGTACCCTGGTTCCAAGATTATATCCGACGACGAAGAAGCTAAAATATTGAGTGAAAGTAGAACTAATGGAAGATTCTTGTATATCAAGACGGTTCAACCTGTTTATGAATTCTCGGATAAATTGCTTTACACTTCTGTTGGTGTAAGAAAGTATGCAAGAGATAAGGATCTTCGTTCATTCGTATCCACCAAAGTCATTCCTGGATCTACATCTGTGTTGGATATGTGGACTCAGCAGACTACATATCACACTTGGTTAGCATTCCCCACACTTATGAATAGATCTTTTATCAAGGAAATCGATACTGTCAAGTTGTCGCCATTGGAAAACGGTATTAGAATTATTGCTGATAAAAATAACACTTTGATTGAATTGGAAGCTGCCATTATTAAGAAGTCTACCGAAAAGAGTGATTATACTGAACAGTTGCATGATTTGTCAAGACAATTGGCTGGTACTGTTGATTCACCAGTGAATGGTGGTGTTGGGCAATATCGTGCGTTCTTCCTTGATCCTAAGTACCAAAACGGCGAAGAAAATGTTGGAAAAGTGTCTTTATTGCGCGACTCGTTCAATGATCTCGCAATGATTTTGTACCGTTGCTTGAACTTGCACGGAAGAGTGATCGGCCCTACTATGAAAGTGGCTCACAATGTTTTAGTGGAATTGTTCCAAAAGAACTTCAAAGAAGAAATTGTTTCTTTGAGATTGGGAGAAGAGAATGCTAAGGCAGCACCATCTAGCCGTGTTTCAATTTTCCAAGACAGACGTTATGCCGGTAGTCAATTGAACGAACGTAGCTCTGTTTCAAACATGTCTGGATCCAATTATTCAGGGTCAAGATTAGCAAGATCTCCTACAAATGCTTCAGCAAACTCATCAGGCTCATCGATGAACAGATCTGGTAGATCTGGGGGATTCCCATCCAGTAAAATACAACCGGGCTATTCTGGGTTAATTAGTTCTTCGATTAAAACTGGATCGTCGGGTACTACTAAGACAACAGTTGCGACAAACACCAATGCTACCAATGGAGAATGGAGAATGAGTTAATTAGAGAGGTATAGAGGACAATGTTTCAGACATTGAAAAGATTAGAAATTGTATTTTATTAATATTATTATTATTATTATTGTGTACGCGTTAATGTATAAATTTTTTTTCAAGTTTCAACTGGTAACAATATGACACATAACCAAAAACGGGACCCTTGTGCTAGTACATTCTGTTTAGTTTCATTAGACTACTTTGCAACAGAAACCAAAATGTGGTCGTGCAATTAACAAATTTTCACGTGATCCATTCCAATTTTGTGCACACACCAATGTTTGGGAATAGAATGTAGAAGACGTGAAACACTCAAACCAGCTACAAAAATAACAAAAATCGCCAAGATTGCCTTTTACGGGATGTTTACTTTTGGAATGAGTTCAGCAATATTTGATAGGCTTTTGGTTGTGTTACCTGATATAATGTGTGAAGATAGTAAACATCTAAAGGTTTCAACTGCTGCAGGTGCAAAAAAAAAAAAAAATTGATTAAGGGGGCATCGAAGAAAAAGTGTTAAGGGGGTGGGAAAAAGAGCAAAACATAAACAAAATGCAACACAAGCGCACTCTAAAATTCCAAGCGAAAAATAAGGAGGGCGAAATGGTTCAGCTGGCGCGTGTGATTGCCACTCTCGCCCCTCTGACCGCGCGAATCTGGAACCACTGTCGACGCAAATTAAAAAGAAACAAGCGAAAAAAAAAATAAGTCAAAGGAAAAATAAAAAAAAAACAAGAGCGATTTCCTGCATTATGCATAAGCTGCAAAACCAATTTATAGGCATTCTTAAGTTCGGCAGCATTGTTATGATGTAAGATTTACGTTCGATCTTAGGTTCCAACAGGCACTAAAAGAAGGAAAAAAAAGAAAGGACAAACAAAAACGAAAACCCAAAAACGAAAAACGAAAAAAAAAAAAAAAGAAAAAAGTGCTTCGACATTTTTTTGCTACTTTAGGGTGGAATAATAAGAGGCTAAATTCTTTGCAAAACAAAAACAAAAAAAAAAGGTAAGTGAAGACTTGTCTAATACTCTTCTTGTGCTTTATCTCCCCCGCCAATTATAATTCAAATGACTTGGGCACCGACGGCCTCGTTTTTGAAGGGAATAGTCATAAAGCCATTTGTGCCGAGGAAAAAGCTAGATCTACAACAGAATACGTCATTGAGAAACCTTTATCCTGGAGATCAAGTATATGTCTTTGAAACCAAAAATGACAAATGGGGCAGAGGATATGTCGTTCCACCAACTGTAAAAAACGACATGGAAGTGCTATCCATAGCATTGAACAATATTGACGAAGCTCCAGTGATTTTCCCTATGAAATATATCAAAATTGTGGACCACATCGAAATGGTGAAAAATGGCTTCGATGGTGGTGTGGATAAGAAAATAGACAAACCTAATCGTCCGAAGTTCCCTTCTATCCAAGATAAACAATTAATGACGCATGGACAAATAAGATATGCCATAAATGAACTAAATGCCCTTGTGTTTATTTCATTTGCATGTGGGGAATTGAAGATTTATCGAAAACTTGTGGAATTGTTCAATAAACTATTTGATTATTTCATGAGGGAAACCCATAATTTGTCCTCTGAGTTGGAGACACCTCGAATAAAAGCAAATATTACGTCATTACTAAGTACCATGCCTAAAATATTGTCAAATGAAGAGTTAAGAACTCGTAAAGGTCATGTTCTTTGGCTGCTTGTGGTGTCGAAATACAAATACACATTGGCCCGAGATAAAGCTTCAGGAGAATTGCTTAATTTAAACAACGCCATGCCATCCACCATTGCATGTTCACAAGAAGAGATTGCCTTGACAGATCGTAAATTACCAGACACTTTGAAACAAAATGAAATAACATCCACAGCTAGCGATTTTAAAGAGTACAAGAACAATCATGTTCTAGTGGACTTGAGGAAGATTGTAGGGGACGCGTCTACTGCCTCCAGCGGCTTACACTCCGTTTCACTTCAATTATATTTAAGAAATGCCTCAAGAAGACTAACAGAAACATTTGTGTTAAAGGTTAAGTCGATAGAAGAGTTGCAAAAGGTACAAAATATCAGCTCAGCATTGTTTCGAAACTTGCCAGACGATTATCTAACTGAGAATGTATACATGGTTGTTGTTGTATCTGAAGAAGTGAGTCTATTAAGAAGAAAAACATTCTCCAACTTGAAGTACATTAAAAAGGGTATTTCTGCTGGTATTGCAGATATTTCCCAAGTATTCTCCAAAAACCAACCAAATTCATGCTACGATGTTGCAATTCACTTATTTGGAGCTCCTTTTGGCGTGAAAAAACCTTCCAAGAACCCATTCAACTGGGGGTTATTGGTTGATCAATTGATTTCAGGGGACGTTACTGGTATAGCTGTTAACTCCACTGTTCGAAAAATTGATGCAACCATTAAACTAATCAATCATGAACCGTTCGGGTTATCAAAGAAAATGAAATATTCCAAACACCGTTCCAAACTAGCAATCTCCATGATCAAACCAATGTTCTATGATCCATTCACAGATAACAATGAACGATTGTACATTTCTTTGGGGCAAATACTGTTAAAGAAGAAAAAAGACTCACGTGACCTATACTCGTTTGAAATTAGTGCACCAAATAATGAAACAATTAAATTCTCCCAAGGAACAAATCAAAGAGAGAAAAAAATATGGCAATTCATTGCTGTTACTGGGAGTGAAAGTGTTGATGAGACTATTCGCATTGATAATATTTCCTTGAGAAATAAGGATAAGAAACTACCAATCGATGACTATCTACAGTTAACGGTGTACATTAATGGAATTTTAGCAGGACAAGGGAATTTGCATTATAAATCGGGAAGCAAATTAGTGGAATACAGGAAGAAACCACATCAAGTTGAAATCATTTCCACTTCAAAAGGTCATCCAATTGCAGAGATTGAAGTTTCTTCTGTATATGTGGGGAAATTGTATAATTCGGAAGTTACTATTGATAATATCTTAGAGTATGAATCACTTTATAGAAGTGGAACTGCTGGAGTTGACGGACTTTCCAAATCCCTAGTTTTGTTCAAAAAGTTAAAGAGAAAGCATCTAATCAAACATTTTCCCGAATTGCTAACTTCATTATTTGGAATTGTTATTATTTCAGGTGCAGCAAATGACTCTGAGATAGTGTTGGAGCTACAAGACAATACCTTCAAAGCAATTGTCTTTTTATTGAACGATGTCTTTGGTAATCCTCATCAGAATGGCCATTTTTTGAAATGTTTCCAAGATGTATTTGTTAATCAGCCCCGAATAGCAGTGTTTTTGTGGACAAAGTTAAGTGAGATTTATTCTCGCGGTGAGACCATATGGGACGCGTATGCTAAATCGGTATCCAATGTACAAGATATTTTGATCCGATTTGCAACCAAGTCAATTCAAGGAAGCTGGGAGTTTGAAGAATATAACGAAGCAGTGGTACATTCTTACAAGGCAATGGCCCATTTCTTATCAATCAAATCTTCATTATTAATTGAAGACCAAGTGAAGTTGTTGAATATTATTGATTTCATGCTAGCCAATAGTATGTATTTTGACAAACGGATTGTTCTCAATTGGTATGAAACATTTATTGATGCAGTGAGATTGCGAACGTTTGGTGGTATTGACAAAATAATGGAGCTGCAAGAAGAAGATATTCAGATTGCTAAATTGTTGTTGATCCTTAGAGTTTTGGGCACTGATTTGGTGAACGACAGAGACACTAGAGCTACTGTTCTTTTGAAATCCGTTGAATGGGCCAGTGAGGTTTTCCAAAATGTTATTCATGTTGACAGTTGTCGATTGGCATGCAGCATTTTGAACATGAGCTGCATCATTATTTTTGAGTTGTTAATTGAAGGCGAATCTGATATAATAGAAGTTTGCCTTTTCTTATTCAAACTTTTGCCGGGTTTATCCAAGTCATTCTTGAAGTATAGTCATGATTACATACCAGCCAGGCGGAAAACATTTACCCAATTATTCCCCACGGCATACCCATTTCAAGAATTCCCAATTGACAATTTCCACAACGGAGACTGTTTTTCGGAAGCATTAATTGAGATTGCCATTGTATTGGGATTTATTGCAAGAATCGATAAAGAAGTCGCTGTTGAAAGCAACTCACATACTGTACATCTAGCGGAGTTTTTCTCTCGTGATGATATGTACACTGTGATTGTTGCCATCAATGAAATCATCAGATGTGAATATTTTGAAAGCTCAAAATGGTTATCCATGGAGGCAACCCTAGCAGAAAATTGTCTTTGTGTGTTGGAACTACTTTCTCCCGTGGTATTTCAAAAATATATTACTGATACAACATTGGACGTGCATCTTTGTGGAGAATTTATCAGTGCACTTTTGAAATTGGGTGTTTTGGACACTGTTGCTCTGGAAAGACTCCCCGTTTTGGCTAAAGCAGCGTGTACTTTAATTACATGTACCATTGGTGAAAGAGTTGAATTGCTTATAGAAAAGATTTGGGGCCACCTCGGATATGATACAGGCAAACAAGAAATTGAAACCAGTCTTAGCACGCTTGTATTGGATTACGACTTGATTCACAATGTGGTCTTGTATACTTTAAAGTGTACCCGTTCCAGGAAGATCGGATCCCAACTGTTAATTTCAATTATGATGAACTACAACCAAATCGAAGTTGAAAGACAGTGTATTATTAGTTTGTTTGATATCTACTGTAATGGATTATATGAACCTAGCGAGACTGATGAAATGGGATTTATCAACAACTTAAAAGAGAGATCTATTAACCAACCAGAAAATGACAAGAGTGTGTTGTTCGAATTCATTGCTTACCTTTCCAGATTTATAAAAATTTTAAATCGTTTGATTAGAATCCCAGATACTGTGGAGTTTAGTGAAGATAAAGTTGTTTATAAAATCCAAGCATTACTATATTTGGTTAACGTTGGTGAACCAGAACCCTTGCGTGACTTCATCACGGATCTTTATCGAAGAACAATCAAGAAGGAAGATTATGTGCAAGCTGGTTTGTATCTTGAGATCTTGGCGTCCACTTTCCCATGGGAGCATAATGAATACGCTTCTGCATCTACAATTCCTGTGTTACCCATACAAACAAATTTTGAGAGAAGAGAGGCTTTGTTAGAACTAAGTGCTGATCATTACATTAGAGCACTGAACTTGGCAAAGGCGATTGATGTGTACAATTACATGCTTAATGCTTATAGGTCTGAGACATATGATTTGTTGAAATTGTCACACTTGCACGGAAAATTATCACTTAGATATATGGAGTTGGAGTATCAGGACACTATTCAACACACATATTGTCGTGTGGTATTTCTAGGAAATGGATTTCCAGAAATTTTACGTGGAAAGGAAAGAATCTATGAGGGTCTGGAATTTGAGCATTTTACATCGGTCCAGCAGAAAATCTTAGCCAAGTTCCCTGGATCGGTGTTGTACAATGATGATGGTAATGATACAAAGGGGTTAATTGGAAAATATTTGGACATTTCTTTGGTTTATCCTGCAAGAAATGAAGTTATCGGTTCGGAGAAAAGAAGTTTTAATATATTGAAGAAAGTCCCAGGGTCGAGTTCTATATTTGATTTGTGGACAGAAGAAACGACGTATGAAACAAAATCACCATTCCCCACATTAATGAGTTTCAGTGATATCACTTCCTATAAAGTCATTAAATTATCGCCATTGGATAATTCCATAAGAACTATCAAGGCAAAAGTCAAGGAGTTGTTGCGTTTGGAAAATGCTATTCTTAGATCAACTTCTGAAGCCAACACGAAAACATTGTTCTTGGATTTGTCTAGAGAATTGGCTGGTACAGTTGACTCGCCTATAAATGGAGGGGTGGGGCAATACAGACTTTTTATTGAATACATTGGTGTGGCCAACAACAACAATCAAGCTTCCAAGATTCATCTGTTGAAACATGAATTTGACGAGCTTGCCATAATTTTGAAAAGATGTTTGGATTTGCATGGGAAAATTGTTCCTGATAGTATGAGACCTTCTCATGATGCGTTGGTCGAATTATACCAAAAGAATTTTAATGACTCAATAGAGGCAGCATACTCTTCAAGGGATGAAGAAACAGATACGACATCAACAGTTTCATCAACGAATGCTATTTCCGTTGGTCTTCGAAGATCCCATTCCATGGGGACGTTACCAGAACCAAAATTAGCTAAAAGTACAACATCAACGAGTGGGTCGACATCCACTTCTTACACATCTGGCCGAAGCTCATTTTTAAGTCATAGTTTAAGCTTGAAGAACAAATTTAAATGGAAGAAAAGTGTATAGCTGTTACAGTTCGTGGGTAATGTAGTGTGTAATTACCAAATTAATATCTTAATTTCTGTCTTTTCCGCATTGTCTTTCTCTCTCTCCAAAGCTTTGGTAGTGGTGAAAGGCAAAACGAAAATGAAGGAAAAAAAAAAAAACCAGTAGAACGTTTTTCAGTGTTGGAAGAGTTCTCAATTCTAATTATACATCACCACCATCTTGTTCCGCCCCATATCACAATGTTTAGATTAGCCTTACGTTCTGTCCGTGCCCCAGTTGCTAGAAGTGCATTTATCAAACCAGTCCGTTTCTACGCTGCTCCACCAATCACCAAAGATGAAGTCACCACCAGAGCCATCCAAGCTTTGAAAACCGTTGCTCCATTACAAGAATCAAACATTACCTTGGAATCCTCTTTCCAAAAAGATTTGGGTTTGGACTCTTTGGATACCGTTGAAGCCTTGGTTGCATTGGAAGAAGAATTCGATTTGGAAATCCCAGACAAGATCTCTGATGAAATAAAAACTGTTGGTGAAGCTGTTGAATACATTTTCAAAGAAGAATCTAAATAAGTTAGAGTGGTATTATGAAGAGGAATATTACGAAAGAAATAGACAATGAGAGAAAGATAAATGTATTGAATTTACTAGCGTTTGGGAGTTCTCTAATATTTCATGCTTCTTGTTAAAGAGTATGTTTTTGGAATCGTCAAATAGCAGCGAGTTATTGGCAATACTTATTTATCCAATTCTTTTAGTCTTTCTTTATTTTTTATTTGTAAATATATATATATATAAACAACTATTCACTGGTTATATAAAAAAAAATTGATGGTAATCATTCTTGGACGTGAGTGCTGTGTAAGCTTGGTAAGGATTCTTCTCATTGGTTAGCCAGAAAAAGAGTATGATGCCAAACCGTATAAGTCAGGTGAATCTAGTCACGTTACTTAATTCAGTTACACGACCGAACAATAGTAATCTTAGTAAACGGAGTTACATAGAAAAAAAAGAAGCAACCATTTCCCGAATCCTTGTTCCATCACCAGTTATTGATTCAATTACAAAAATGCCAGAACAAGATGAACATGAAGATAGACACGTAGAAGACATTCTTTCCCATACAGAAGACGAAGCAGAAGAAGATGATGAAATTGAAGAACAACCAATGGGCAATCCTCCAACCATGCAATATCCGGGCAATATTATTCCAGATACGAAGGTTGAAGAAATCGATGCTGATCAAGATTTAACTGCTGATATAGAATTAGACACGGATTACATTGATTTGGTGCATTTGAAAATATCATCGCTTGAAGATTTGCATTTGGAACGATTCAAGAATTTGCAATCGTTATATTTACGACAAAATTTAATCACTTCAATTGTTGCTGTGAAAGAGATTTCCACATCTTTGGAAGAATTGGACTTGTATGATAATAGGATCAATCATATTTCCAGTTCCATAGGTAATTTGACCGAGTTGAAAAGTCTTGATTTGTCATTCAATAGAATTAAGAATATTAAAAACATAGAGAAATTAGTCAATCTTGAACAGCTCTTCTTTGTCCAAAACAAAATCAAAGAGATTAAGAATATCGAGACTTTGACAAAGCTTCGTATGCTTGAATTGGGAGCCAATAAAATTGAAAGAATAGAAAACTTGGAACCGTTTGTTAATTTACAATCGTTGTTTCTTGGAAGTAACCGTATTCTGAAACTTGAAGGACTTGACAATTTGGTGAATTTGAAAGTATTATCAATACAATCAAATGGGATTTCCAAGATTGAAAATTTGGAAAAATTGAAAAATTTAGAAGAACTTTATTTGACAAGTAATAATCTTAGTGAGATTGAAGGTTTAGAAAATCTTGAAAATTTACAAATTTTAGATTTGAGCCATAATAAGATTTCTAAATTGGACAATTTGGCACATCTTCAAAATTTGGAAGATTTATGGATCTCGTCAAATTTGATCACATCGTTTGCTGAAGTTGATAAACTTGCTAAATTGTCATCTTTGGAAACAGTTTATTTGGAACATAATCCTATTCAACTTCAAAATGCTACATCCTATAGAAGAAAAATGAAATTGGCCTTACCAAAGCTTAAGAAACTTGATGCGACGTATTTTTCATAAATATGAGTAAAGAAAGTAAAATACAAATTCATTTTTATTTTTGATTCGTAGTATCCAGATTTGTGTTTTTTTTTTTTATCTCTATTACAATTTATATATTGGTTGGACGTGGGGAATGGGTGGTTCTAAAAAAATAAGCTAGTTAATAAAAAATATAAAAAATTAATAACACTAATCTACAAACTGAAAATTAAATCATCATCTTCTTCCGCTGGTTGCATTTCTTCATCCTCGTCTTCTTCTTCTTCAATCACTTCCTCGTTATTATCCTCGGTGGACACATTCAAGTTTCCTGCTGCAATGGCAGCATCTAAGGCACCGGGGTTAACATATGTGAAACCTTGGAATTGTTGTTGGATACCTGGTGATATTGGAGTGCCACTAGCACCACCAACTAAAACTCCTGGTATAATAGCTTCGGAAGTAAATTCGGTATCAAAATTGCTGTAATCAGTTTCACCAGACACGTGTGGTTTGAATGGAGGTGGGATGTTTTTAAGGTAAAGTTGATGCCAATCAATATCAGCAAACCATGGATGACTCTTCAATTCTCTGGCATCGCCAACGGCTCCCAATCTGTGTTTAGGGTTTCTGTTTAACAAACCTTTGACAAAACTACGACCAGCCGATGAAAGCACATCTTTAGGGAAACGAACCTTACCAAAAGCGATATTCTTGTACATCTGTTGGGTGCTGTCTGAGTGGAACGGACTCCAACCAGTACTCATCTCAAAAATTAGTACCCCAAGTGACCAAAAATCAATACATCTAGTATAACCAGTTTCGTCGAGAAGAACCTCAGGAGCTAAGTATTCGGTTGTTCCACAGAAGGTGTTGGTAGTTCCATCTAAATCAGCCTTGGACAAACCAAAGTCACACAATGCTATATGACCATTAGCGTCCAAAAGAATATTTTCTGGTTTCAAATCACGGTAGACAATATCGTTATCGTGTAAATGCTCCAATGCAAGAACCAATTCAGCTGTGTAGAACTTGGTACGATCTTCAACAAATCTACCTTCTTTCTGTAAATGGAAAAACAATTCACCCCCAGACATGAAGTCAGTAACCAAAAACAAGTCACTTGGCGTTTGGAAAGAAAACTTCAATCCAACAATAAATGGTGAAGATGCAGCAGAAGTTCTTACTAAAATGTTTCTTTCTCCAATAGTGTGTGCAATTTCCTTCTTTTTAACAATCACCTTTTTGGATAACACCTTCATAGCATAAACTCTGTTGGTGTCGTACTTACGTACTTGGAAAACTTGACCAAAGGTACCTTTACCTAACAATCTCAAAAATTGGAAGTCATGTGGACCATATGCCTTTATTTGAGCGCTGTCGATGGCGGTATATTCCCATTTGATCTTGACGTAACCTGAGGATACTGTTTCGCCAGTTATCCTAGCTCCAAGCTGTAACCATTCACAGCCGCCTTGTTTATGTTTTCTATTAGTAGACGGGGAAATTCTAACGTGACCTAAAAATGCATCATCTCTTCCTCCGTCGTAAATGGATATGTCCAATTCGGATTTCAGGCCCACGACATCGAAAATAGTATCGTGGTTCCAAATTGGGTTCGAAGTATCGTTTGGTACATTCAAATGCTGAGTTGAAGATTGCCTCTGGTATAAGGGTGGTCTTTGGTGAGTATTTTTCATTGGCAATGCTTTTGGACCATGGTTTGAATTGTACATGTTTTTCGGCCCATTGCCCTGATGTTGGTTCTGGATAACAGGGGACTTCCCATATGAGTCAGGTGCATTCGTGACGAATTCCGAACTTTCAAAGCTACAAACAACATATGGATGGGTGGCAGAAATGTTTTTGGCTTCCATAATGGTCACTTTTAATTTTCCTTTGATAGGTGCGTTTTCCGACACTGTTGCTTGATCGGCACCTAGTTCGGTTTGGAATTGAGCGCCTAGGTAGTTGCTAGCATTTGGATTACTGCTACTGTAGTTGTTGTTTCTGAAAGTTTGGTTCAAGTATGCTTCGGAATAGTTGTTGGCGTTAGAAGTAGTAGTTCCGTAAACGGAAGAGTCGTTTGAGACGGCAGTTGTTGGTGTTGCATTTACTAGTCCCTTGGGAAAGAACTTGGTCCCAGGTTGCTGCTGCGAAGGTTCTGGTGTGTATTGTTGGTATTCTGGTTGTATTTCATGCAAATTCTGGGGTTCTAATTGGTCGTAATGTTGGGCGTGCATGGGTTGTTGCGATGACGATGCAGATGGCGGTGGAGTGGGAGATTGCGATGAATCTTTCTTGTAATTCCCAAACCCAAATATTGATTTAGCAAAGTCTGCCATGATGAGGAATATGTGTTAACTAAGACGCAATGAGACGGGGGGAAGGGGAATAATGCAAAAAGGGGGGGAGGAATAAGAATGAATGTCTATAATTAAATGTATAAGTTTGCAAGAAAACAGCCTTGCGATAGTATATTGTTTTTCTTTTTCTTTTTTTTTTTTTTTTTGGGATAATCAGCGTTGTAATTATTTGTTGAAGTTTTTATATGAGATTGGGATTTGGGATTGAGGTATTTTTTTCCTCGCAGTTTTTTTTTATTTTGCCTTTACCTTTTTACCGCTACTACTTTTATGTGTGATGCGTGATGTGCCACCATAGGGTCTGCGAGAATGCGGGAGCCCAGAGATGACGAGGCTTGACCTGGGCCAAGGACGAAAGATGCCGACGTGTGACCAGGCGTGACAGGTCAGCTTGCGTTTTTGTTATTGCTAATCTAAATATATCCAAATCACATTGACAATAGAAATCCAAATGGAAATGCAATTGACAATTGGTCAAGAGAGAGAAAAAAAAAAAACAAATGACACTACTGATTATGAGTCTGCCAATGTTTTTGCAATGGGAGTAAGCGAAGACTCCCTTGATGTACTGACGTACTTGGGGTCCTTCTATGAACACAGTAACGCACGAATGGAATGCAGAGAAGCCCAGATGCTTCTCCTCATCCCCCTCGTCGTCATCCACCTCGCCCACCTCACCCTCGCCACTCTCATCGTCGAAGTAGTTGTTATTGGTCGTCCATCCTCGTCATCGACTTTTTTGTTACAAAAGTCTTTTTTTTTTTCTTTATGTAGAAGTTCCACACAAAACAAGAATGAACAATAATAATAAAAACAATACAAAAATTATTATTAGGTAAATTGCAGGGACGACGACATTGCCACATTGGCCCAGCTTTTACATATGCATCTGTTTCTGTTTCTGTTTCTGTTTCTGTTTCTGTTTCTGTTTCTGTTTCTGCTTGTCGTAGTCATTTCTTTTTGTTGCATTTGTTTCTTTCTTTCTGTGTGGCTCCCAATATTATTAATATTTTTTGAGATGAGATAGATACTACACAAAAGAAAACGCACTAATTTAATAGCCACCATTAATAAACCAGCTACAAAAAAACAGAAATAGAAACAGAAATATAAACATAATATTGGCATCATCATAGTTAATTTAAATGATACTGACGAGGTAGGCGATCAATCACCAGCCTCATAACATTCCGTTTGGGTCTAGAAATAGAGATGTAAGACCTTCGTCGGGACATTGCTAAATTGGTGTTTATGTGCAGGTACACTACGGGTTTTGGTTTAGTGTTCCGATAAAGTGCACACATGAAACGACATTTCTGGTTACACAAATCTGGACTTTCTTATCTAGCATGAGATTGCTTGGTTTCTTTTTTTTTTTCACACTTCTGGCTTGGTTAAGGGGATTCTTAGTCCAGCACTTGTTATTGCCATAACTAAACTTCATGAAACATGTTCTTGTTGATGTTATACATATATAAATGAGGAATGGGGGTATAGGGGTGGATGGATGGATGGATGTGTTTTTCAAGGATGTTACTTTTTTCCTATAAAATTTGCTCAAAAGCCATGGAAAACTCTTCAAGTAGCAAACCCACTTACTTTTCAGAAGTATACAAGCTTCATAAGTTCATAAATGTATTCCCAGAACAATTCAAAAGACTCTTGACGTTCAAATACACTTGCAATACACCATGTCTTGGATGTATGTGTAGCTTGTGCTCCACTACTAATACACGAATCTGTGTATTACACTACAAGATGGAACAGACAACGAAACACCGTTGATTTCCCTCATAAATATTCTCCAGATTCATTACATATATCCCGTATCCTTCTACTCAGAACGAATTGGTGTCATATTTTGCAACCAAAAACCTTGTTGAGAGCTCTATTTGAAGGGTCGTGTATTCTTGCTATTTTCCCTTTTCGTTCACGAATCAACAACTACTGAAAAAAAAAAAATCTTTCACACACTATGGAAGACATCCCCCGTTAAATTGATTGAACAGCTGCCCACAACGACCACAACGATCGACAATGAATTTCGTTAGAGGGGTCTCATCGTTAACTATCCCAAGTGTATCGTCTGTCGGTATATCTCAATCAGTTAGAAACTTTTCCGTCACATCTCCGATCCTTGGCAAGAGACCATATGATAGATATTATAAAATCACGAAACAATTGACCAGAATAGACAAGACTGAATATGTTCCTGGTCAAGAACGTCCAAAATACTTATCCGTTCCAAAGGAAATGCCAAAATATCCAAAATACGAATATGAAACCAGATTTTTCAAGAGTCAAAACAGAGGATTATATGGTGGTTTACAACGTACGAGTTCGAAATCATGTTCTGAGTTTTTAAACAAGACCTTAAGATCACATAAACCAAATGCTTCATGGACCAAATTGTGGAGTGAAACTTTGAACAAAAAATTAAGATTGAAAGTTGCCGCTCAAGTCATCAAGACAATCCATAAAGAAGGTGGATTGGACGAATACTTATTAAAGAGTTCTCCAGGTAGAATCAAGACCATGGGGTTGAAGGCTTGGCAATTAAGATATGAACTTTTACAAGAGAAGGCAAAACAAGAAAGAGGTACTGTCGAACTAACGAAGGGAAATGTAGCACAAGTTCGTTATATTCATGATAATGGATTGAAGTTCTTTGCCAACAAAGACGCCATGTTGAACCAGTTATACGAAGCTGTACGCAGAGATTCGTACTACGAAATTAAACAAACACATTTGGAAAGACGTTACGGTTGGTGGTCATATAAACAAATCGTGCAAGAATTGGAAAAACACGATTGGAACTTCAGTAGTTTCGCTAAATAGACGATATTGTACATAGCATAGACGTGTATGCAAAGTATACGGGTAATTTTGTAAATACCAAAATGGCGTTGATACTTGTAAGAAGATAATCACTCTAGATATCTCTGCTCTATTTTATTTTGTTTTGAGTTGAGATTAGGGTTACAGCCCTAGAATACAAGGCTACTTTTTTTTGCAAGCAGTATGGTCGTGGGAAATTGCACTAAAAAAATTAATATGGAGTCGCACCTACACTGTCCTACAGTCAGTGTACACCAAACCAACACTCAGTAGTGCTGCTTCGCTCTAACGAAAAAAGTAAATTTTTGAAAATTTTTTGAAGTTTCTAAACCTACTTGTAATATTATAGATCAAGTATACAAAAATGGCTAAGTCAGGTATGTGGGAAATACACCATTCAAGAAGCCACCACTACTGAGAATAGATGAAGATATTGATCATTTAGAAAAGGGAAAGGAGAGTTTATTGGAAAAGTTTGAACATTTAATGATTGACATATACCATACGATGAGATTACAACAGAAGAGTTTTTTTTTATTTTGAAATAAGTCATTCAAGTATTTGGATAGATTAAAATAGCTTTGGAAGGCGATGAAAAGATGTCAGCAAATCGGAGAAGTGACAAAGAAGAAAGAACTGATGCAATTTACAATATTGGGACAGTTATACAGTTAACCCAAATACCCATCTATTTGAAATAGTGGCAAAGACTACCATGATGATATAATACTAACATTACGTTTTTTTTAGGAATTGCTGTCGGTTTAAACAAAGGTAGAAAGACCACCGCTAAGGAAGTTGCTCCAAAAATCTCATACAGAAAAGGTGCTCAATCCAAGAGAGCTGTTTTCGTCAGATCAATCGTCAAAGAAGTTGCTGGTTTAGCTCCATACGAAAGAAGATTGATTGAATTGATCAGAAATGCTGGTGAAAAGAGAGCTAAGAAGTTGGCTAAGAAGAGATTAGGTACTCACAAGAGAGCTTTAAGAAAAGTTGAAGAAATGAACAACGTTATTGCTGAATCTAGAAAACATTAAATGGTTTCTGTTTATTAAGGGGTTTCTGTTAAACTTGTACATTACATTCATCTTTCAATCTTATCTTTAATATATGTAAAAATATAAAAAAAAAAGACAACTCATGACAAGAACTGTATGTGTGGATGTTGGTTAGTGTAGAGTAGAGTAGAGTAACAGATGACTGGCCCCGGCCTCATGGTGGTGGTGGCGGCGGTGGCAGTACCGCGCAGGCGTGGAAATTTTGTTCAGCCAATCCAACAAACGCATTATTTATTGTTCAACAAAAATGACGTTTGGTGGAATTCGGTTGTAATATTTTTCCGCCCTTCTTTTCTTTAACAACCAAATAATAGTTCGAAAAGCAACCAGTCAACATGATAAGATCAACCTTTGCTAAGAGTTTTCATAGATTACTAAGTCATACTGCCACATCCCCATCCTCATCTACAGTACCACCAACCCCGCCACCTTCGCATTTCTCTAACCCTAAAGAAATTCCACCTACATACTCCGAGGAAATTTTCCAACCCCAGTCTTTGACTGCCCAGCAAGCACACGATCCAAAAGCACATCCTATACCTGGGACAGCTCCATCAGCAACCCATCCAGATAGTGCGGCACCACCGAAACCTCATGACGGATCTATAAGGGAAATCACTGCGTTGATAGCCATGTTTGCATTGGCATATATTGCCATCGACAACTATACTGAACGAATAAGGTTGGAGAAACTACATGCTGACACATCAGCAATCAATTTGAAAGCATTACAGATACAGCAATTGAACTACCAAAGGGAGAATAAACAGAAAGACTTGAAGATAGTGCAAGAGCGTAAAGAATTGAGTAAGAGAGATTTTAAAATGGGACTACATATTGCATTGTTAAGAAAGCAATTGATCGACTTGGGTTATAAACCCATCGACATAGATATGGCTATCAAAGAATTTGAAAAGAACGTCAAACTGGACAATTCTTTAAAGAATGTTACTAGCCAATATTTATGGTTGGATGATAAGTCAGGTACGTATTGGAAGAATAGGCCTTTACAAAAATTCCTAGTCCTTTTATACTAACTAAACAATTAACTTTAGATCTCAAACCCTATCTTCCTGATCCTATGGAGTACGATAAAGCAAGAAATAAAGAATAGGACAAGTACCCTGAGGAGTTATCAAAATATTTATTCATATTCAAATTCATATTCCCAATACATATTTTGCAAAGTGCACACACGATTATTTTATTTAGCCCTGAGTTTTTTCCTCTCCTCCATTCTCTCATCTTGTCTCCATCACTATAAATTTTGTAGTACGAAAAAATTTTTTTTTTCTTACACTTTTATTCTTCTTTTTCTTTCTTCATCAATGTCTTTAATTTATTGGCACCCATTAGAGTCACGGATTGTATGATAATTTCTTCTACATATAATCTTATAATCACTATGAGGGTTATTTTCGTGCTCGGGTTTCGCCATAGACTGAATAATATGTTTTTACCAACCTTTAAATGCTCGTGTCTTTTCGAATCATGTTGAAATGACTATGCGGTTCTAAACATACATTCTTTATCTATTTATTTCATAATCCTGATAGGTTAATCTCACTCATCATTCCGTCCTTTGAGTGAGACAATGAGTTCATAATGTTAACTGGTAGAGAGGTGTTTCCAAATTTGAGCAGAATCTCTCACCATTATATTACGTAGATGTAGTCATGATTCCGTAACCAATATTAATATTGCCATTCTCTGCCATGCGAGATATTAGAACAAAGTTTTGGTGTCGCCATTGACAGATCTTTCTCTTACCACTGATTCAAATTAGATATGATTGTCATATAAAAATAATATGAAGATATCTCTAATATTGGGCAGTAAAAAGAAGGGATAAATGGTTTATTGTCAGAGAGTTGGATGGTGCATGTACTACAAATAACTACATGTTTGAAATGTGCAAGATATAAAATTTCTATTCATTAATTTCTACTCCCTTAGGTATACAAATGTGTAAACAAATTATTATTTTGAAGTTTAAAACATTAACTTCGATTCCAATATGTCCTCGCGCATCTCTCATCGTCGAAGTAATTTGAAACTCTTCAACACCAAGTAGCTCTCTTTGATTGAACTCTTATCTTGGCGCTGTGTGTGAGAATTGTTGCAAAGTGAATTTCTGTATTATCCCGAGGGTTCATTTATTGATACTTCTAACCATGTAAAATAATGCAACAAGCAGTACCCCATTCATAGGTTTCCCCTCGTCCAACACCTTTGGGCACTTTTCTTGTTGCAAAAAAGAGATGACCGCAGGAAACTACATAATACTATAAACACATCTCAATCTAACACGGGATATGAACTTCTCTTATTTACTATAAGAACTGTATAACGAAGAAAACGAACTAACACCAACGAGCGCTACTTAGCCCATTCCAATACTTTCAAGGAACAAACAACGATGAAAATAGTTGTAGGAACGGTCAACACCACATAACCCCAGAACAAAACACCACCCATTTCCTTTTGGTAAACGTTATTCAATTGGGTAATTTGTGACAACTGAATAGCAGGAGGACTGATGGTTAAAATGAACGCCACAATCAAGAATATTGGATCGTCCAAAATTGAAGCTTTGATGTATTTGACACTGATCGCTATTATTGGCAACAATACGATAGATGGTAAGATCATTCTTGACAATAGGGAACCAATTAAAATTCTATTGTAATGTTTGGATGGTGGAGGTACATCACTAGAAGGATATAGGTTTGAACCCAAGACAATCAAAATCAAAGGAATCGAAACACTACCCAAACCAGTGATTGATTTAGTCAAGGTGTTGTGAACAAAGGAACCTCCATTTTCAGTGCCAAAAAACAAACTCTTAAGTGATGGAACTGATGCAACAACCACACTGATCAACATGGCATACAAAGGAGGATTCATAAATGCCAAGAATTGTTTCACGCCAGGCAAATCTGCAAAACTCTTGTACTCGTTTGTTTGTTCTTCATCTGACAACTGTATTTCTCTAGTAGTTTCTTGTGCTGGTTGTTCGCACGTTTGACTGTCACTATTTATATCATCAATGTACAACGCCTGCTCAGCTTGTTCAGAATCAATCAAACGACACTGTTCATAAATGATAA
>JAKTVH010000368.1:0-133034 GCA_030557105.1 Candida frijolesensis | reverse complement strand
ACACATGATAGGAATTACTACTATCAAGTAACACACGTTCATTTCTTTATCTATTGACTTTCCATGGCATGTATAACAACTTCCACTAAGAATCTGACAGGGGAACACAAAATTACAACATAGGGTCGTGCACCTGTCATCAATATCAACAGATTTCCACCAGTGAAAAAAAAAAAAAAAAAGAATTTTCAAGTCCCTTTCCAAAACCTACTACAATCACCAATACCAGAAACTTATCCACGCCCAAAGGACATTTATTAATCATTATTGTCATTATTTATCATGTCAGGTAGATTCATTACAGGACAAGTCAAGCAACATGCTGCTCCACTTTTAAGAAAGATCAATAAAATCAACAATATCATCGCCAATCCTAAGAATGCTTATATCATAGATACTTCCAAATATAACGAGATTGAAATGTCAGTATATCATAAAAACCCTACTGTTAATGAATCATTAGAAAAAATGAAAAACTTCAGTAAATTTGACTTGCCACCTTTAAAATATCATAATCCAGATTTGAAATTTACTATACATCATATCATGGTTGATAAAATTGAAAATGGAAATATAGAATTTGATCAAACCTTGAAAATTCATGGTGTGGATAAGACAGATAGTGTAGAAATTGATTGTGGAAATAAATCTGGAAGCATAATTCTTGAAGAATTGGTTAAATTGACTGATGCCAAACGAATTGATGAACTGGAACTTTCTCCAATTCCAACTACTTATACTACTAAATAAATAAATAAATAATGATAAAATGAAATGGAAGGGATTTGTTTATCATTCTTGTATATAAATATAAATATAAATGAATAGATCACTAAGGAGACATGAATCAAAAATAAAAAAAATTAGAAATTATTATATTAATAATTATTGCTGGTAGATGTACCTATATATATGTATATAAAATTTCATGCAATTAATTTAGAAGAACCCAAGAACAATTCAAACAAGCTAACGAATAAGCTCAAGAAAATAATCACAATAATCATCCAAGTTATCCTATTGGTATTTTTTTCATTCAAACTATCATTTATGATATCGACAAATTCCAAAAACACTTTACATCGATCATTCAACACTTGCACCCTTTGATCAATTTCCAAATATTCCCTAATAGCATTATATAATGGATGTAATGCAGGTTCTGAACTCCAAAAGAAATCCGGAGTATCCAATATGGAACCAGATAAATTTACATCCACTCTTAATTTAAATAATTTTCCTGATTTTTTCATCAATTGATGCTTGTTCAATCCAAGTGTTCCCGTTAGTGCTAATTTTTTGGGTAATTTACTAATCAGATGTAACACATTAACCATCCTACTTTCAAATAATTCCAATTTGGTCAGTTGTGCAATGGCATATGACATGGTTAGTTTGATTAAATGATCAGCTGAACGTAATGTAATCATATCATTATAAATTCTGGGGCGTAATAATTGTCGATCATATTCATAATGGAATTCTTCAGTTTCAATATCTTGTTCATCAATGGGGTTAATCAATAATGATTCATCACTAAAGGCCAAATCGGCAAGGATGTTTTTTTCATGAATTTCGGAAAAATTCCAAAATACAACTACTCCAAAATCAAATACAAACATTTCCGCATGATGCTTCGATACATCTGTTTGACTTTGTATTGAAGTTGTAGTTGATTTGATGGTGTTCGTGCTACTACCACCGGCATGTGCATTGGTGCCTGTGCTATGATTGCCATCGCTACCACCAGTAGCACCACCACCAGGTACACTGTCATAATGGTCACTATTAATGGAGTTGGAAAATGCTGGATGATGGTGTGCATGATTTGGACGTGAATGTGACTCTTCTTCAGATTCTTCTTCTTCAGGAGGAGCAAAAAACTGTGGCTCAGAAGGTTCAAAGGGAGTATTACCATCGATATTTTCAAATTCAGGATCCATGGAATAATTATTTGCATCTTCAGGAGTTTCCACACCAGAATAGTATTCATATAAGTGAGTAGTTTGTTCATTTTTATTAATCATATTTTCCATATATTTATTTTTAGCCAATAATTTAGCAGTGTTATTTGATTTTACCCTGATTCCTTCATTCCCCGGTAATAATGGTAATGCATAAGGGACATATAATGCCTCATCATATATTCTTGGTTTAACTTCATGATTCTTCCTTAAAAATTTAGCAACCTCTGATAAATTGAATTCATCACATATGAAATATGCCGTCATACGACTAAACTCTTCCGCTCTTTTTTCCTTTGGCATTAATTCTGCTCTTGATCTCGTCATCTGTGCTTGTAACTCCGCAGTTATGTTTGATTCTTGATTGTTGCTTATACTTGTAGTTACTGTTTCGGTGGTAATAGAAGCAGGTGGTGAACCTTGACGTTGCTCTTCTGGAATCAAAACCAACTTTTGACTTGTTTTCGAAGTTCTTGAAGGCAATGACAGTGAAAGTTTAGGTATACTTCGGATGTTTCTTCGTTGATCTCTCTGTTGTTGCTGTTGACTATATGGACTCTGTATTGGTGGAGGTGGAGATGATCCTGATCCTGAAGCATATGCAGATGATGACAATGTTAAACTATTCTGTGATCCAGCACTTCCGTATCTTTTTCGATTGAAATTGGGAGGATGACGGAATCTTGATTGTCCCGATGGTATATCACTGGAATTACTTAACAATTTATCCACCGAAATATCGGTGAATTTATTTTTAAATCGTTGTCGAAGAGCATCGAGATGTTGCAGTTGTTGGAAACTATAATTCCCACGATAATTCTGTTGTTGTTCTAATTGTTGCTGTTGTTGTTTTTTATAATTTTGACCCGCAAATGGGGCCCGTGCTCCCTTGACTTTATCACTACGGGCATCAGTGACTAAAATGGATGGGGATCTTTTCGCAGTAGGACGATGGTTGGTGTTTGGTATAGGAGATGGTGAACCATTCCTATGTGCATGGATACTCATGTGTGTGTGTAAAGGTGTATTTACCAAATATGTTGGATATAAGACTTGTATAAAGAAGATGATGACTTGATGGAAATCAAACTGACGATAACTTGGGAGCTGAAAATTGACTGATAAATAAATTTCGCCTCGTCAGGTGTGCACGACCAGCAAACTAAATATGACTACATCACCTATCACCACTGCTACTACCACCACCACCCTCCGATCGTCGCGCAAGACTCATTGAAAAATTTTCCACAACCCTTTTTCTTCCCACCACAAACTTTCTGCTAGTCTTCTTCTATACCAACCTTAAACCATGTCATTCAGTTTATCAATTGCAGGCAAGGCACAAAATGTCGCGTACCCAATCTTGATAGCCGTCAATTTCATCAACTCCAGCTCCATCGATGTTTCCATCCCAATTGAATTCGTCGATGAAAAAGTCGTTGACAATGCATCTTTCAAATTAGTCACTCCAGGTGGTGAAGTTTTCTTGGATCAATTAGATGCTTTAGATTATTTATCCCAAACCTTACCGGAATTATTACCTGAAAGAACCAAATCCCAAGAATGGATCAAATTCGCCTTGGAAAAATTATACGTTAAAAATTTCAAAGAATTAAGTGCCGATTTGGAAAAACTTGGCCATCATTTGAATTTCCGTTCCTTTGTTGTTGGTTACCAATACTCCTTGGCTGATATTGCCATTTGGGGTGTCTTGAGAGCCAATGCCTTGATGGGATCTGTTATCAAGAATGAAGTTTATGGGAACATTTCCAGATGGTATAATTTATTAGCTGAAGATAAAAGATTTGAAGGTTCTGTTGAATTGTTGAATAAATCTTTGGTTGAAGTGAGAAAGGCTGCTAAATCTGCCAAGACTGCCGCTAGTGGTGGTAAGAAGGAAGCTCATAAGGCCAGTTTTGAAATTGACTTGCCAGGTGCTGAAATGGGTAAAGTTGTTACTAGATTCCCACCTGAACCTTCTGGTTATTTGCATATTGGACATGCCAAAGCAGCTGTTTTGAATGAATATTTTGCTCATAAATTCAATGGTAAATTGATTATTAGATTTGATGATACCAATCCAACCAAGGAAAAAGTTGAATTCCAAGATTCTATTATCGAAGATTTGGAATTATTGGGCATCAAAGGAGATCAAATCACTTATTCATCTAATTATTTTGATAAGATGTACGAATTGGCTGTTAAGATGATCAAAGATGGTAATGCTTATTGTGATGATACTCCAGTTGATAAAATGAGAGAAGAAAGAATGGTTGGTGAACCATCTGCTAGAAGAAACAGAACCGTTGAAGAAAACTTGAAGATTTTCACCGAGGAAATGAAGAACGGTACCGAAGAAGGTTTGAAAAACTGTTTAAGAGCTAAAATCGATTATCAAGCTCCAAACAAGGCCTTGAGAGATCCAACTATTTACAGATGTAATTTAACTCCACACCATAGAACTGGTACTACTTGGAAAATGTACCCAATTTACGATTTCTGTGTTCCTGTTGTTGATTCCATTGAAGGTGTTACCCATGCTTTAAGAACCAACGAATACAGAGACCGTAACCCCCAATACGAATGGATTCAAAATGCGTTAGGTTTGAGATCAGTCAATATTTGGGATTTCGGTAGAGTTAACTTTGTTCGTACCTTATTGTCCAAGAGAAAATTACAATGGTTTGTTGATAAAAACTACGTTTCCAATTGGGATGATCCAAGATTCCCAACTGTTAGAGGGGTTAGAAGAAGAGGTATGACTGTTGAAGGTTTAAGAAACTTCATCATCTCCCAAGGTCCTTCTAGAAACATTATCAATTTGGAATGGTCAGTTATTTGGGCCATGAATAAAAAAATCATTGATCCAATTTGTCCAAGATTTACCGCTGTTAATGCTGCCAATACCGTTCCTGTTAAATTATTAAACGGACCAAAAGAACCAATCAGTGAATCCAAACCAAAACACAAGAAAAACCCAGATGTTGGTAACAAGGATGTTATTTTTGCTGATCAAGTCTTGATTGATCAAGAAGATGCTGACTTGACCGAAGGTGAAGAAATCACTTTTATGGATTGGGGTAATGTCATTGTTTCCAAAGTCGTTAAAGACGCCGATGGTGTTGTTAAATCCATTGAAGCTAATTTACATTTGGAAGGTGATTTCAGAAAAACTTCTAAGAAATTAACTTGGTTAGCCGATACTAAAGATAAAGTTGAAATTGATATGGTTGATTTTGATCATTTGATAACCAAGGATAAATTGGATGAAAATGATAATTTTGAAGATTTTATTACTCCAGAAACTGAATTCCACACTAAAGGTTATGCTGATTTGAATGTTGGTAAATTGCAAGCTGGTGATATCATTCAATTTGAAAGAAAAGGTTATTTCAGAGTTGATCAACCTTATGAAAATGGCAAACCTGTTGTGTTGTTCACTATTCCAGATGGTAAAGCCGTTTCTAGATATGGTGCTAAGAAGTAACTTAAACCCACTAGAAATTGTCCATAAAGTATATATGAATTGTGAATAGAAATTATTCCTCTTTACTAAACTGACCTTTGGATATCTCTTGAAATCTCTGTTTCCATTGGTGTTTCATTTTTTTGATTTAAAATCTGGGGAAAATATAAAATTGCAACCAAAATAAGAACCAGAACAGAAAATACACACACACACACGCACACACCACACATATATTGCACTAGAAACACACACCACGAGATAAGATATCTCAAAGTGCTAAAGCCATTGTCCCCCGTCCTTTCCGTTCTCTGTTCCCCCCTTTGCTCGTGTTTATAGTAAGATTCAATTTGCAAGATTTAAAAAAGGAATAATTTCCGAAACCTTGGGGGTAAAAACAGTAAAGTTGCAAAAAAAAAAACGAGTCCAGACACACAATAGAGACCCAAGTAGAAAGAAAGAAGAAAGTAACAAAGTAAGGAAGGGAGAGTATACAATGTTATGCATTTGGGATATCCACATATTCCCAACATTTTATCAATCAATTTGTGATACATCACGTATGTATGTATGTATGTATGTAAAACGCACACATTCATTCCATTGTTTTCTGCATTCATTTTCCCCACCATTTTGTCTGTTTTGATTGCTGGATTGTTCCATAAACATGGAGATAATGTAATTTTAATCCCTCAATTTGGCATATACAATCATATGTATCAACCATCAATAAACGATGGTGTGGTGTATGTATAATGTATCTCCTCTGCAATCTCTCCCCTCTCTGACATACCCCCTTTTTTTGCATCCCCCCCCCTCCCAGTTAAATTCTTCACTAACTTTAAAACACACCAATACAATTATAAACGTTTTTTTTTTTAGGATATTATTTAAAATATTTAGTGATGGTGTAGATGTTGATAATACGAATTATAATAATAATGAGAATGATAATAAAAAAAAATGCCAAAATTACAATAAACTAAAAATCATTCTATTCTTGTTACTTCTACTCCTCACGAAAAGGAATACAATAGACCAAAAGAAGGAACCACTACCATATCAAATATCAATGAGCACATCTATCCCCTCCTCCTCCTCCTCCTCCTTTCCTCCCTCTCCTTATCTCTCTTCTCCGCTTCGTTTTGTCTTCAAACCCTCCTCCTCCTTTTTTTTTCAAAACACCACTCTCCTTGATATGAAAAAAAAAAAAAAAACCACACACATACACGCATACACACACACCGTTATTTACCAGTAATAGTAACATTTTCCTTGAAATAATTTCCAGGAGTGTAATTGGATTTTGTCAATAACTAATGGCTGGTTGTTGATTGAGTGTGTAGGTTTATTTTTATACCACTTGAATTTATCCAGCCTTAGTCGGATGTAACATTGGAATTACAATTATTTATTATTGCCAATCAAGTGATTGATGGATCAAAATAATAAACAAGTAAATAAATAAATGACGAACAAAAACGGTAATAAGAGCAAAAAAAAAAAAAAACCGGAATTAGTAATCCAGTAAAATTTACTACTCCTAGCAAGTAAGAAAAATGAAAAATCAAGGTGTATGATAGGTAATTATAATACGTTGATGTAACCTGTATGTCTATTTACCTACGCACTTGGTGAATATGTATGTCCAGAGAAAGAAGTATGTATGAACTTACACCCCGTACTACTCTACTCTGCTTCATCTCTCTTGCATCGTGCATACTTTATAATTAAATGGTCTGCTAAAAGAAATGCAAAACGTCTTCACTTGAAGTCAACAGAAAAGTGGGAAATAGTCAGTGTAGAGGGTAGCACAACGGGTGAGGGAGAGATGTGCAAAATACCGAAGAGAAATGATTGAGTGAGAGTAAAAGAAATTGAATACCTTTTTTTTTGGTCGAAGAAGTGGGAGGTGGAAATTTCAAGTGGTGGCGGAGTTGTTATTGCTGGTGATGGAGTTGTTCCTGGCGGTAGTGGAGCTGGCGATGGGGAGAAATTAAAGATGGAATTGATGTATTTAGTTTTGTGTCTCTGTATGTGTATGTATGTGTGTGTGTGTGTGTGTAATTATGTATTTCGTAATACGATGGATAATTTATCAACCATCTGAATCGAACTGGAAATTAGATTGTGGTGATATAATAATATTATTAAGGTTATTATTAGAAGTGGTAGCACAAATAGATGCAATTTCCGGGTAATAATAAAACACCCAAATGTAAAATGGTACAAAGTGGATAATGATCTCACACACATAGAGAATTATTATTAATGGAGGGTTTTTGTGTAAGGAATATTATTTTTGAGATAAGATGCAATTTAATTTTTTATTATTAGAAGGTGGGGAAGAAGAGGAGATGAGGGGGCAATGCGGCGTAAGGTTTTCGATTTAGGCAATATTACACGACTTCATCATCAAGTGTGTACATGAAAAAAAATTTTATCAGTAAGACCATTAATAATTACAACAACTAGTTGTAAAGTGTATAATAGATAATTTATTATTTTATGTAAATCCAGGCCCCAAATCAAGTAATTGGAACCAATTGTAAGAAACAAACGCAATTAGAGAAAAAAAAGAAAAAGAAAAGAAAAGAGATGAGTATAACTCTTCTACTATACATACCACGATGCAGTAATTTTTCAAATTTTTCAAAAACGTATGCAGTTAATTAAGGTAATATTAACCAGTAACACATACATACATACATTCACACGTTTTTTTTTTTTTCCTTGTAATTCGTACTGATACTGAAAATGGATAAATTATGGAAAACTTTTTTTATCTTGTTAAAAAAAAATAATGAAAGGTGAAATAGTCTAATTAGATCAAACATGAAATTTCATCTTTTACATCTCATCTCTCAATACTGCCCTTTTTTTTTTAAGTCGGGGCAATAAAAATATAACTGTGGAAATATGGCTGAGATTTCCAGATAGTAAATATGGTTATGATAATCATGATTACGAGTCTTTGAAATAAAAGCAAATTTTAACATAGTTCAATAGAGTTAAATTAGCCATAGGTTGTTTTTTCATTTTTGTGTGTGTGTGCGTGTGTGTGAGAACTATAGTTTATTTTGAAAATTGCCCTATGTACTTATATACGTACGTTCAAAGATGTGTATTGTGGTTATCGCTGGTTTATGTGTCTATGCCGGTGCCGGTGGTAAATGTAAATGTAAACGTATATGTGCATGTGCATGTGTGTGTGTGTCTATATTTAAAACGCAAATCATATCACAAAAGAAAAGAAATCATGAATCATCCTTTGTTTAAAATTATTGGGTCCTCAACCTCAAATATTGTTGAACATATCTCAGACTCAACTCCGAGAATGGGTAATAATATACACAACACACAACAATGAAAAAAATACCAAACAAGAGGATTCTTCTTCACATAACCCATGGGGAATTATTGGTACGCTGGGGTTGGACAAAGGAGAGAACGATCAATGAACAGAGTATACACACATTACAAAGTCAAAGATAGGTCATGGGTTCTCGGAGTATTCTGATGAAATTACATGATCAAAAATTCACACACTTTATGACACCATTTTTTTTTTATTTTTCTTTTTTTGTTAGATAAAACTTTAATTTCGTTTTAATCTAGAACAAGGGATAAAAGAAGCTCTGCCAATACGACAACACGAGACGACTCAACAAGGGAGAGGCTTGGTGGAATGGAAAAAGCAAAATTGAAAATCGAAGATCGGCGATCGAAGGGGGAAGGGGAGGGTCAGATCGTACAAGGTTCTCCTTTTGAAATTGTGTCCGAGAGAAGGAATATATGCTAGATAAGAAAGTACAGAGAAAGACAAAGGGAATAGCGCTTAATTCTACATCTGGGTATTAACTATTGTTAATAAGGTATTGTTAAAATTGTTGATATTTGTTGGTATTGTTGGATTAAGTGATGGTGCTGATTTGTTGGAAAGGGAATAAAGAAGAAGCACTAAAAAAATCTTTTTTTTCTTTTTTTTTTTTTCATTAGGAGTGAGGGAGGGGGGGTGCAAAAAAAAAAAATCAAAATGAAACAGACGATAAGCATAATGTAAGAGGGATAGATAGAATGGGAATAGGAGAGGGAAAGTACAGGAATTTAAACGGTAGAATTAGGAATTAGGAATCAATGAATGACCGTTGAATAGAATGATAGAAAAAGAAAAAAAAAATGTGATGTATAATAGTTAGGTCAGGCATTTTGCATAACAGTAGATGATATAATATAGGTAGTATTTGATGATTATTGATAAAAGTCTCACCACTTGCAACCAAAACTTATACTATTGAAAATTTTAAATTATTAAGCAAGGGGGGGAGGAGAGGAGAGGAGAGGGAAGGAAAGAAGAGGGGGCGTGTGAATGAGCACAAAAATAGAAGAAAAAGGCAAAGAAAAATTATTCTCACGTGTTTTTGTGTAATCATCGTAAGAGAAGATAAAGAGTAAAAAAAAAGAAAAAAAAATAAAGTTAAGTTTTGTGTTACTGAAGATTTTTTTTTTCGCCTTCCTTTTACATTGAGTTGTACTTTGTTGAGTAAAAGAATTGAGTTGGGTTAGGCTGTGTTGAGTAGAGTAGAGTAGAGACGGAATTGAATTCCGTTCCATATGATCTGGGGCTACAAATCACATCTACATACATATGTACATAACACATACTACTGACAGGGAGAATAAGGGAAAGGGCGTGGGCTGAGAGATGAGTTTAGACTGCAGTAGACGAATTTGATTGATTTGAGGCGAGGTAAAAGGGAGACGAGGCGGGAGGGGGAGTAGAAGTGGGGGGGGGGAAGAAAAAATTTATTAGATGTTTCGAGATGTTCGAGACGCAAACGTACGGTGGAACACATTAATAAAGTAAATGGGTGAATAAGCGCCATAGTACAAAAACTATACTATCTCTATATTAACTGCCTATGTAAATTTTGTTACTCGTGACCCCCAATCTTTCCCCCACCCCTCCTTCATTCTTTGTGTATGTGTATGTATCAGAATATGTGATTCTGGGAATGTATGGGTTGTATGGGGGATAACCATGGAGAATCAAAGAAAATTGTGTTTAACTTAGGAATGTTTAATATAAACGTTTGATTTGATTTGATTTGATTTGATGTGCTTCGGTGCTGAATGATAAGTATAAGATGGCTTAAAGAAAGAGATTGGCTACGGCAATACAATTCCGAGATTATCAATCTGCACTTCCATTCTCACTCCGACTCCGAAAAAAAAAAAGAACACCACAAAACAAACGAAAATGGTGGCCAGAACAATACAAAAAAAAAAAGGTTATGCAGCCACACATGGTCAATATCGTTGTAAAAGGTAAAAGAAACGACCATCATCACCAATTCTACTTACTACTACAACATTAGTAATGAATAATACAAGTGGGGACTTAACAACCCGATCAATCCCTGCCTCGGGTATTCCTATCGTTACCCCTTAACAATCTGCTTTCTTTTATTTCTACCATACAACAGAGATATTAACCCTCGCCCCCCCTTGAAGAAACTAAGTTGTCATGCCAAGAACAGAACACACACATATATCCAGCAATTCAACCTCATCTCGCATCCCTTATTCTGGTTGGTTTCGGCTACGTCTAAATTTTTTTTTTTTTTTTTTTTTTAGCCCGCCTCCCTCGTGCTAGTGCTTGTGGTGCTGTGCCCCATGGGAATTAGTACATATGTATCGCATGTTAAAACCACATGATTCACTGCATGCATAATTCAACCTTTATCCTTTGTTTCATATAGTAAAACTTGAGGTATTAAAGTAATAAGGGATGAGATTAGATATCCCAAGGTTAGAAACAGAGAAAAAAAAAAAGATGTTGCAGTCAGCTGATGACACCCGTCGTACTTAATCTTACATCTAATCCATGTTTATTTAAAGTTTATGTATTTGCGGTTAGGCATTCGTCTTGTTATCAAACCATATCTAATCTAAACAATGGGAACTAAGCCAAACGTATGATCAAACCTATAGTCTAATAATCGCCATGGGGAGGGAGAGGATTGTATGTAGAATTAACTGTGGAGGTTGTGGAGACTAATTGAAGGCAACTTTGGGTTAGACAAACCCTGATCGGCTTTATTTCAAACAAAAAACTTTTATATTACATTTCTCTTATTATTATCTCCCATCAATTTCTCTTTGTCTTGTCATGTCACCACTTTGTTTTGTTTTGTCTTGTCATGTCTTCTCTTGGTTGTTGTTGATCCCCCCTACATCTCATTTCTTCTTTTGTTTGTTTCGTTTAACCCTTGCTTAGGTATGCTTCGGAAATGTATATCCTGGGCAATTGGATGTTTCTGCTAAAAATAAAACCTCGAATGGTTTGACAGTCGGATATGCACAAACATACATGATGCAACCCGGAAATAAGTGGGTTTCGCCCAATCCAGTCGCAAGATTAAGCATTGCTATATCCGAAACGCATCAATGGTTGCTGGTGATAAACAACAAGCCAGATTGAATAGATTGCTGAACATAAGGGGGGAGGGAAATTAAGAGGAGAAGACCAGCATTTGGATTGACGTTTCGTGTTTATGTGTGTGAGTGTGTATCTCTTCTGTGTTGGCTGTAAAAAATATAAAAATAAAATTATCACCGAAGGAAAAGAAAAAAAAAGAAATGACAAAAAAAAAAACTTTAAAAAATAATAACCAATGGGTTTGTGTAATTTATGTACAGTAGAATAAGAATCAGTGCGTTTTGTGGACTATAATTTACACCCCCTTTGTTTCTATCTTTCTATCTTTCTACTTCTTCTCCTCTTTATAACACAGTAAATATAATAAATTATCCACCACAGCACGCCCACATACACACACATAATATTACACACACACTTTTCATTGCTAACTAATAAACTAAATACATAGATACGTATTTAGCTTAGTAAATTTTTTTTTTTTAACAACACAATAACTACACAACACAACACAACACAAGTATTTAAATACCCTTACATTTCCCTTCCCTTATTTATATTCCTACTATCACCAGTTTTTTTTTTTACTTCTTTAATTTTTTTTACAACCACAATTTGGTACCATTAATCAATACTGTTGGACAACACACACACACACACATATCTGCCACAGTATCCTTGCTAGCATCATCACAACCTAACCAACCAACACTCCCCTTCCACAATTACTATTGTATACTATAATATATTACTTTTGAATACTGGATATTCTGGAATTAATAGACCTAGTTTTACAACCCACACCAAACCAATACACACACAAAAAAAAACCACTAACGAAAGAGAGAGTGACTAACCATTGCATGCTATAAACTAAATATTACAAATACATTACACACCCCTCCTACATTTCCTACATTTCACGTTCTACATTTTTTTAAATAAAAGAACAAACCGCAACCACCCAAAAACGTAACAGTAAAAGAGTTTTAAACAAAAAGTACCTTTACCTCATACTTAATACTCCCACTTCATACTTCCCATTTACTGTCACGCCCAAGAAGAAAAAAAAAAAAATTTACTTTCCTTCCCAACCAAAACCCAAAAAAAAATTTTTCACTTGCTTTATATTTCCGCCCTTCATATCTATTATCTGTATATAATTACAATAGGGGAAATATCCATTATCATCCATTGCAACCACACTTCACATCACTCCGTCTATATTCTGTTTCTATTTTGCAATTACAACAGATAGCTTAACTTTATCCATCTTATCACAATCAACTGTGTACCCGCCTTTACCATTGTGTCTCATTTTTTTTTTTTTTGTTGCCCTTCCACTCGACTTCTTCCAGGAAATACAAAAAAAAGAAAAGAATATAAAACAAAAGTCACACAAAACAACACTCAACTTTTTTACCTTTAAGTATATAAGCTAATCAAAGGAACTTACCTACCTCACAAAAAAAGAAAATTTTTTTTTGGTTTTTGGTTTCAATTATTTGCTATCTAACTCAAATCATAATTAATTACCCATTCCCCTTTTTCATATACACACACACACACATCAAATGTCATCTACGCTAACAGAAATGGAGACAACTACTACAGTTTCACCTTCTCCCTTATCTTATCCTGCATCTTCCTTCCTCAATCACAACAATTCTTCTAGTGAATCCCTAGATTCCCAATCCACTATCAAAATCACTTCTTCGCCATCACCAACACCAACCATTACTAATACACCAACCATCAACCCAAACAATACCAAAAGCAAGAAGAAAAACACATCTACTTCATCTGCCCCTAAAAAAATCACCATACCAAACTATTATGTGCCTCCAAAAGTACCAATAATAAACACTACCCAAATTGAACCAACTTCCCCATCAGAATATACTCCATTACCACCCAAACTCATTCGCAAGAAGTCTGGTGAACTAGTCAAATCTTCATTGAAATTGTCTAGCTTGTTGCAACGTTCATTATCCACTCCTCAATTGTCATCAAAGGCTTCTGGTCAATCTCCATCTACTCCAAGAAAATCAGTTCGTTTTGCATCAAGATTAATCAAGGTTAAGATGTTTGATGGCTGTGATTCCCCTTCGGCAGTTTCTTCTACTACATGCTCGCCATGTCATTCACCTCCTTCATATGATTTCGAACCAGATTTCCTTGATACCGATGATGTTTACTCCTTGATTAAACACAAACCAGGCAACAAGAAGAGAGCTGGCTTTGAATGGAATTGGGATAAATCTACTACTTCTTCGAGTTCATCAGAAGATGAAGATGAAGATGAATATTGGTCTACTCCAAAACTCTTTGGCAAGGGCAAGAACAATACCCACAACACTTTTACATCTCCTGCTTCTAGGGAATACAGATTAACTTCACATAACATTCCAAAAATGGTCAACACAAAAGAGTCGATTGTGTGGTTGCCTTCTGCATATGTTTTAAAAACTGACGGTAAAACATTCCTTCACGGATTGGTTAACGTTAAAAATCTTGCATTTGAAAAGAAAATTTTCCTTAAATTGACTTTAAATAATTGGAAAACAAGTATTGTGTTTGGTGGACAATCAATAATTTCCTATGTCAAATCGATTGATTCGATTGATCAATTTAAATTCAAAATCTCATTGGATGATTTAATTTATGGTTCTTCTAATGTTGATTTACAAATGTGCATCAAATATGAAGTTGATGGCAACACATATTGGGACAACAATTTTGGTAATAACTACCAATTCAAATTGACTAGAGTTGAAAAGAAGCAAGCTCTACCTCATTATCCTAAAGTTTCAACCAACACTACTACCAAGAAGAGAGAAGATGAATCTCCTCAATTCAATGAATTAGTATCCAAGTTGATGTTGCATAAAGATTCCACAACCAGAAAGAGTTTTTCAACGTTCAGTAGCAACTTTGAAGACGTTTCAAAGAATGCTGTCAATGGTCGTCGTCCATTATTGGGTAAATCATTTTCTTCAAGTGATATTGTCAACACTCCAAGACAGAGATATTCTCAAAGACAACAACGTTCTCATAGAGTTAACAATGATACATCATCTACAAGTTCTACTTCATCGTCATCTACATCTTTATCTTCAGTTGCATCTTCTTCTTCATTAACTGGCAATCCAACTAAACTTGATTTCTCAGGTTTGAGTTATACTGATTTATTGAACAATTATTGTTTTGCCAACAATTCTACTACAAGTAAATTGGTTGATTCTATTTAGGTGTTTTTTTTTTTAATAGTATAGTATTTACTTTTTTTTTTCATTCATTCTTTTAATTTTAATATAAGTGGTTTTTTATATATGGTTTTCATAAAAGTTCATTGAATGTATCGATCGTATTGTATTGTTTGATTATGATCGCTAAGGGTTATTTGGTTCGTGCCATGGGGCGGGACCACACAAGCAGAAAAAAAAATTCCCACGGGGTATGAACAGACGCGACTGGGGGGGGAAAGAAAAAAGGAGGAGGAGAAGGAAATGATGGGCAAAGCAATTTAGACTAAATGTACTACACAAAGGAAAAGGGGGCGCACAATAATAATAGAACATGGACATAATCAAACAAGAAGGCATCAATTTAAAAATTTTGGCATTCCAAGTTTAATTTTTCGCCTGCTTCTTCTATTGTTGGAAGAAAAAATTTTTAATTTCGTTTTTTCTTTTTTAGGGTTGGTTGTGTGTTTCATCTTGTACATCACGGCAACAGGTCATATTACACATGAATTAGTCAAAAGGGTAAAAAAAAAAAACCAAAAAAGATTGGCGTATGTTGAAGAAGAGCTACGGAAGAATGATTCAAGATCAAACCGAACCGAACTACATCAAAGGGGGGGTGTACATATCGGAGGAACAGAAAAAAGAAAAAAAATTGGTGATATGTATACATGAAACTTAAAGTGGGTTTGTTATTTTGTGTAGTTGATAGTTATTGTAGGTCATTTTTTTTTTTAAAATCATTGATTAGATTACATATACTGTATTTTAATTAAATATGGTGTGGTTTTTTGCACTTGTCATTATTGTTATTTGTTAACCGAGTCGAGATTCGAGGTCTGGATCGATGAGATCACACTTGTCACTTTTTCTCAATGACGACATGACTTCTTACTCTTCCGTATCTGTCTCCATGTTACGTTTTTCCTGCTAATTATTGGTGGTACAAATATTTAATCTGTTGTACAGGGGGTTTGTGCCTTTGTGGATTTTTCTAAATTAGGTTATTTCGGAAATGTCGAAATTGAATACCGATTTCTTGGACTTCTCATATATTTGGGTTTGCAAAACCCTCTATTATAGTTACTCCGGATATATATACTTTGTTCTTGTTTCAGGTCCCTTGTTTGATGTTAGTAAATTTCCGAAACCTCGGAAACTTATATATATTATGTTTTTTGTTTTTACTGTGAATTACTAATTTCCATCGTAAAATACCAAGAAAAAAAAAAAAATAAAATAACCAATGACTATCATCCACCAACTTTGTAATTGATGATAATTCACAAAGAGAATTGTATTTACGGAACCCATTAGTATTATAAAACCGGGAATAACGATTTTATTCCGGAGTTATAATCCTACAGTTCCACGGTTTTCAACTTCTTTTTTTTGTTTTGCGTGGGAACGCAAAATTTAGCTTAATGTACATAGAATTTGTGTATGATATGTAATTAATGAACTAAAAAATTGTACGTTTAAATATAATAAATCGAACGATAAAAACCAAGGATGACATTGATAACTGCATGCAAAAACAGAAAGAAAGACGTTGGTTCTAAAAAAAAAGAACAACGATAAACCGTTTAATTTGAACTGATTGAACCCGTGGGATCAATCTCGATGATAAGAAATCGGAATTGAAGTCTTCTATTGGTACAGTCTTTTAACATGTAATTCAGACGAGTGCAACAAAATTGTTTATACTATTAGTAGAAAATCGTTCATATTAAGACGGATAGAATAGTTCCTACTATTTTGCGCTGAATATTCGTAATAAGTGAACTAATAATTTCACACCAAAAAAGTATGTTGCAAAGTATGGTGTCAACATAATTCATTTTAATATTTTGCTTGGTACGAATAGTTTTGTCGCACCTATTGAATTGGTACAAACAATAAATAGAAAGGCTATATTTGATTATAATTGGTATTCGGTACACTACTGATAACTAAAAGATATATACAAAGTAGTAGAAATCTATATAGGTATCATAGTTGTTTTATTATAGAAATATAACTATTATCCTTTTCATTGCACAAACCAAAGAGAGCAGGTTATTAAAACGGTTTCATTAAAGTTCATCCACTTCATAATTAAAGAAATAGCCGCCCAAACAGCTGTCAAAAAAAATGGCTGTAAAAAAAAACGCATACCAAAAAAAAAGCATTCCCCTCTTTCAGTACACATATAAACTGCACAAATTAAGTCTCTGTTGTCAAAAACACAAACAAAATAAAGTCTTCCCCGCTTTCAATCTACATATAAATTACACACTATATCTGTGTTATCAGAGTTACCCGCCCATACCAAAAAAAACAACTATAAAAGGAGATCAAGTTTCCCAAAAAAAAAAAAACTTTTTTACAACACTTTTTTCTTCTTCTTTCTTGTGTTTTATATCAATACAATATTAATCATATCCAAATGAGATCAATACAGTCTCCCTAGAGCACTAAAAGGTATGTTATTTAACTTCTTCATTGCATTATTGGATTATTTACTAACAATTTTAATAATTTGTCGATGGCGGTTATCCTTGTGGCGGTTATCCTTATGTTGGTTGGTTGGTATCCTGGTTTGATGGTTTCCTAGTATCCTGGTTTGATGGTTGGTTGGTATTCTGGTTTGATGGTTAGCTGATATCCTGGTTTGATGGTTGGTTGGTTTGATTGTTATCCTTATGGCGGTTATCCTTATGGTGGTTGTCCAATATCCAATAATCCTATGTCCATTCATATATTAGAAACTGGTACATCTGGAGTATAATGAAAAACCATTCCCTTTAGAGGTATTTACAGAAGAGCCACACAGAGAAGGTTTAATGCCGCCTTGAATTACTTTGAGTATGATCCACATCTTAAAGGCGGTTATGGATTGACGGTGACACTACAATAGGAAAATGACTAGTCACCAGTTGCTTGGGTTCAATTGGGGCAGGTAATCATTGTCTGGTTGCCACAATACTATGTAGGTACTAAATAGATATATATGTACATAGGTACATAGCCATATAGGTAGTACATAGTGGGTCCCTTGTGGACCTCACTGCGGGACAATGTTCCCTCAGTCGCATCTCTCACCAGACCGGGTCCCCCAGACCCCTAAAGACTTGGGGGAACGGTCGCCCCAAATGAGCCCACCCCCCGACGCGCCGAATTTGGTGCGATTTCGGGAAAACCCCAAGGGACGGGGAACCCCGGCACGTTGAAAAAGCGTGATTTCCGGGAGGAAAACCGACCTTAGGGGGAACCCGGCACGCCCAAAAGGGTGACTTCCGGGGAAAACCCCAAGGGACGGGGAACCCCGTCACGCCGGAAAAGGCGTCTTTTGGGGTGCAAAACCAACCAGGGGGGAACTGCTGACCGTTTGTTTTTTTGAAGTTACTCTAAATCATGTTGATACTCGCGTGGAAATACCACCAACAGCATCATAATTGTGGTAAATCGGTAATTTTGCATGAATAAACAGAAAATATTTTTATAGGTGTGTTTAGGATCTAGAAGGGCGACGAAAAATGTACATCCTGTTTTGTGATGAACACCTATGTTTGATCAGATTTTTCCATATACACATGTCAAGATAACCCATTATTCAACCAAATATGCAATCTCCAGTAGACACGATCAATGACTACCGGTGGATTGAATCACCTATCGTGGAGATTCCAGCATTATAAAGCATAATATTCCATGTACCCATTCCTGTGGTGTTTTGCCATATAGTATTCAATACAATGGTCCTGTTGAAGAAGATATTTATGTACGATGATCCGGTTATTTCATATACGGAACAGATTGCGATTATTACCACCATAGTTTCTGATGATTCCTTGGTTAGTTTGAAGAGTATTGCCAATTCTACTACCGATGCTACTGGTTTTTGAAATGTAATCTGCTTGCACGTTTTCGAACTTTCTATCATCAAACTCTCATCTTCAATTCCTGTCATTCATAGTCCTTGTTTGTGTGCCGTGTCGAATTTCGGCTTGTCTACCACTTGGAACTTCCAATGTTGTTCACTAGCAGCCGGCGTATAGATTATGAATAAGATCCAATCCACCTCGATTACGGGAAGGTTTATACTTGTTGTGTCGTGCGTTCTTCCATTCTATGTGTGATGCATAACACATTGGATCAGTTAAACATACCCATGTGGGCAAATGTGACCATTCCATTTTAACGTGCGTCTTGTTCTTGATTGAAAAAATTTCAATGGTTGTTCATCCAGATAAAAGAATTCAACAATCAATACTTGCCAAGTAGAGTCATCACCACCATTCCTCTTCATACTAGTAATCACGACTAAGCAAAATTGGGGGTATTGTCTATGTTTTTCTGGGATTTATCGGGTTCTGTTGGAACAATAGCAACTCGTGTTGATATTTGGGGTAAGAATATACCCAAGAGAAATATTGTGTTGGTTTTCATGAATATTATCGATGTTCACTGACAAGTAAACTTGTGCAGATGTATATTTAAGTAACAACAATCATTCTTCCCCTGGCATGATCGTTTCATCAAAGAACTTCAATGGTACTCCAAGTTCGTCTGCGAGCACACTAGTATGAAACCGTGCATCACCAAGACCTGAGTCATCTCTCAAGTCAAACTTGTACACTCTTTCTGCAATATCGTAATAGGCATGGGGACAGTCAACGATATGATCCGCTTCTGCAACAAATTCACGCATACCAGTTGTACTAACGTAAAGTCTCC
This sequence comes from Candida frijolesensis, assembly GCA_030557105.1. Classification (NCBI taxonomy): domain Eukaryota; kingdom Fungi; phylum Ascomycota; class Pichiomycetes; order Serinales; family Debaryomycetaceae; genus Candida; species Candida frijolesensis. The sequence continues at coordinate 113,198 of JAKTVH010000368.1, read as the reverse complement.
CGTTATCCACAAAGTAAAACATTCGACTTCCATCTTTCCGTTTGCGGGTCCTCAATTCATATGAAAAAAGAAATCCCTTTCCCATGTCAATTCTTCCTGGTATCAAATACCACGGAAGGTAAGCCAGCTCAGCTGCCTCTTTGTCAAAAAACTGATATTTCGCTCTGGCAGCCTTATTCTTTGATTTCAAAATTTCCAATTCTTCATCATTGCAATAAAATGCAACAACAGGAGCATCTCGTATTTCATAATATCCATAGAAGGTTTTGAATAACTCTGATTCTTCCATCTTGAGTTGCAAATCATTGTTGACAGACTTCATGAACAATTCATCCTCCTCATTCCAAACTACATAGTTTTCCAAGTATAATGGGTGATCAATATCTCTCATTTTTGGTTCTGGTTTAACATTTATGAATTCATCTCTGATGTTGGTGTCCTTATTGACATCAATGTATTCAAACCTGGGGTTTTGGTCAGACAATTCTCTATGGTGGTCAACTCTGAATATTCTTAACATCGTGAACTTCGTTGGGGGCTGTTGTTGGTTTCATATTCAAGAACTGGAAAAAACCAACGAAATCGACGTTTCCTTTTGTCTTTTTATATATTGCTATTGTTAGCTTTCTCCATTCTGTTTCTTTACAAAAAAAAAAGGAAGGGAGAAAATTTTCAAGGAGGGTTTAATGCAGGCACACAAATTGATGAGTGTACAGTGTTTTATATATATATATAAACCAATCAATCTAATAGTTTACACTATTGTGGACAAACGTAGTTGTACATGATTACAAACGATTAGAATGATTGTCTGTACAGATAGCTTTGTCATATAGTTTCACGCTTTTACGAGAAATGTTCAAATGAACTAGGACAAATTTATTCATACAGACACACGCTAAATGCTTCATATTATTTGGCCAAATAATTTCGTACGAAGTAACTATAGGATCATATACAACTACACTACTAAGTCTGTGTTGCAAAATAATACACACCTACCAAACTACAAGAAAATATTACATTTTTACCACACTTTCTTCTTTTTTCTTGTATTTTCAATAATTACAATCCCAAAACCACGAATCCATTGTTACAACTACTCTAATTATGTTAAATTCTTTCATCTACTAATTTAAGATCCTATTGCTGATGTTCTATCCAATTACAAAAATTAAGTGCCTACAAATTTTAGTCCATTCAACAAAGCTGATACAGTAAATGAACCCATGCAGTTGTTTGCCATTACCGTGATCTTGATTCCAATCTTGTTACTAGCCAAAGCATACTATGTCTGGCAAAACAAGAGAAAAGACAAGATCTGGAGGGCCATGACCGAAGACGAAAAGGAATACTATAGAAACAACACCACTGATGAGGGTTCTAAGAGATTGGACTTCAGATTTGACCATTAGCGAGGTTGGTTTATTATGTAGGTGCAAGTTCGAATAAACAATTACTACTACTGAACAGTCACTAAACGCGTAACCTCTTTTTTTTTTTTTTTTTTTCCATTGCTTCCAAATTAGGCAATGCAGTACGCTCCGCACATACTGTTGTGTTCGGTGTTAGAATGGTGTTGAGAGAGACAGCTACTATTATATTTCAGTTTTTTTTGTTCCGTTGTAGGAAAACCTTCTCTTCCACCAATACTCCTCCCATATTACCATTTACCCATTTTCATCAGACAATCCCCAATCGCACTTAACCCTGTGACCCCGTGCAATCCAGGTATATCCACATCACACATCTGTCTATATATTCCAGAGTACCAACCACTTCAGATCAACTCTCGCTGTCAGATGAATTATTGAACCTGAATCATTTCTGCACTTACCCTCACATTCACTAGCACCCTCCTCCGCCATACCAAACACACACACGTATGAGCCGAATAAATTCCGAAGAGTCGTCGGGAGTTTCCACCAGAGAATCCTTTGAAATCGAAGAACCGTCGTCGTCAGACCAACAGGTCAACATGATGAGCTATCCAGCAACCAAGAACAACTACCGATCCCGAACCATCGAGTCTGTCATCTACATAGCGGGCTGGTACTTTTTCTCACTATCCATTTCCATATACAACAAGTGGATGTTTGGGTCCGGGTTGGACTTCAAGTTCCCCATCATCATAACGTCGTTCCACCAGTTGTGCTTGTTTGTCTTGAGCAGTCTGCTATTGTATTTCAACCCCAGTTTACGACCGTCACCGTCACACAGCACATCGTACCCCATCCGAAGCTTGAGAAGCTTTTTTGCCAGTCTCCTGATGGAACCCGCAGTATACTTCAGGCAGATATTCCCGTGTTCCGTGGCCAGCACCGGCGACATTGGATTGAGCAATGTGTCCATCTCCATGATCACGCTCTCGTTGTACACGATGTTGAAAACGTCGTCGTTGATGTTTGTTTTGATCTTTGGGTTGTTGTTCAGGTTGGAGAGATTCAATTGGCGACTCATTGTGATTGTGGCGATCATGACCGTGTCGGTGGTGATGATGACCGACAAGCCGGACCAAGGAGAGAACATGACTTCCGAAGAAAATTCTTCTGTGGGCATATTGATGGTGTTGTTGGCTTCCATGATGAGTGGGTTGCGGTGGTCGTTCACACAGATATTGCTCAAGAAGAACGCGTACACGCCCAACTCGATAAGCACGATTTTCTACGTGTCTCCTGGAATGTGCATCATATTGTTTGTCTTGGGGTTGGCAATCGAGGGCTGGTCGAACTTCACCAGCAGCGAGATCTGGGTCACCAAGGGCTTGTTCACCACCATTGTGCTATTGATAATTCCTGGGATACTAGCATTCATGATGACGTTGTGCGAGTTCAAGTTGTTGACAGTTGCACAACTCATAACGCTATCGGTGGCCGGTATTTTCAAGGAATTGCTAACCATCCTCTTGAGCTCGATGATATTCGGAGACCAATTGAGCATGGTCAATGTGTTCGGTTTGTTGTTAACGTTTGCTGACATCCTATGGTACAACTATTATAGATACTACGAAAACGAGGACAGTAAGAACCAAAATAGAGATGACTTAGAAAGGTAAAGGGAGCTTGAATCCGAATTATTTGTTGTCATTAGTATTATTATTATTGCATCGGTCTATATAGATTTTTATTATTCATATTATACATGTGGTTCGGATAATTTCTCTGTATGTCTCAGTGAGTTTCGTACTTCTTGTCTGCAATGTGTTCCTATATGATTGTACAAGTTTAAGTCAATGGCCCATGCACTTCGATCTTATTGTAGTAACGTTACGTTTTGCCCTGACCTATCAATATTCCAACGATTCTTCTAATTAATTTTTTCCCGCTAAGCGATTTAGAGCAAGTGACGTAAATTGGTTGCATGTAATGCGTACGATGCTTAAAATGAACTCCGCCAATGAATAGATTATATAACAGACAAAGATATTTATTGAAAACAAGACTAGTAACTTATAAAACTATAATTGACCAGATTCGTCAATAGTAATCTTCTTGGAAGTGGCACCAGAACCGCTACCGAAAGATTCAATTTTCTTGACAACATCGAAACCATCAGTGACTTCACCGAAAACAACGTGTTTACCATCCAACCATGGGCATGGAACAGTGGTGACAAAGAATTGGGAACCATTGGTGTTTGGACCAGCATTGGCCATAGACAACAAACCTGGACGATCATGTCTCTTGGAGAAGTTTTCGTCGGCGAATTTAGTACCATAAATGGATTTACCACCAGTACCGTTGAAGTTGGTGAAGTCACCACCTTGCAACATGAATTGAGGAATGACACGGTGGAAGATAGATCCCTTGTAACCAAAACCTTTTTCACCAGTACATAAGGCTCTGAAGTTTTCAGCAGTTTTTGGGACAACATCGTTGTACAACTTAAAGCTGATTCTACCTAAGCTTTGGCCATCGGCGGAGACATCAAAGTAAACTTGGGACATTTTGTTTTTATCAATTGATATGGTGAATTGAAATTACTTTCAGAATTGAAAAAAAAAAGAATAGAAGAAAAGGGATGGAAAGAAACAGAAAAAGTATTGAAAATCGTCGAAAATTTTTCCCACCATTTTCGTCGGTTTGTTGGCCACCTGGTGGGCCAGCGGGGGGTTCCAATAAAAATTTCGTGCCTGCACAAAAGAGTGGTGAAAGTGGAGGTCGTGGGCGTATCGATTTGGAACATTGTGGAAGCTTTTTGCACTACTTCACGTGGGAGGGATTACGTTTGCCTCCTTGCTGTTGCTAACTCCTTGAAACCCCTTTTTTCTTGAACTTTATTGAGGCGGTGTTTTTATCTGTGGAATCGAGGTGGTGCCACTCGTTAGGGGCATTGCGATTATTTCGCAACACAACTGATGGTCTGAAATTTAAATCTTAGTCACGTGTCCAACGGTCGGTGATAGATAAATCGGAAAACACTTGGAAAACGAACACCAGCCTTACCTTATATCCCAGAATAACCTTATTTCATGTATTACGATGAATTGAGTCTATCAAGTCTAGAATTCTTCGTATACATCTTAGTTTTGTGACCAGCAATGAGGGTTTGTATGGGCAAAGACAATACAAGTGGTAGCTGCACTACCTTGCTATGTACCTGGGATTGAAGGAAGTGGAGGTTGTCATAAAGTGATGTACCGTATATATGTACTATCAATTCAGTAATATATTTACTGGTTGTTTCATCCAGAATTCAAGTCACACTATGGTAGTGACGCCTGACCAAGATGCGTATCAGGGTGACTTCTTTTTCTTCTTTGCTGGCCCGGTTTATTATATCACTGGAATACCCGTTGTGTCATCTCATATTCATGTCATTTCCAACGACAGTTTCCAATTTGCTCAATTGCAATCTTCGAATAAACTGGTAAACCTCTATGCATGAGAAAATAGTTGATACTTGGTTGTGTTGGTTCGTGACTTAATAATAATTTTCTCATTTCACCATATATCACGTGGCATTTGTCATCCAGAAAGATTGTCAAGATTCAAGCCCTAAATGCTGTCCAAATTCATTACATGCAGATGTACTAGTTTATAAAAACACAATATATGCACCGAGTTAAAAGTGCGGGAATAATGAGAAGCACAAATTTTCGGTTTTGGCCCGAGGCGCCACACGTCCCCACACATCTGAATATTTTCGTACGACAAATGAGAAACTCACCAGTACTTTTTTTTTTTTTTCCATTTTCATTATCTTCATCTTCTTGTTGTAGATAACAATTGCATCTCCTAGAGTAATTTCTCCCATTAACAATGTCATTCAAAGAAGGTTCCAAGTTCCCAGAAGGTGTTGAATTCTCCTACATTCCTATTCAATTAGATGATCTTACCTTGATCGACCCAACCAAGTGCCAATCATCCACTGTGTTGAAGGTCGACGATTTATTGACCAAATTATCTGCCAGTGGATCACCAAACTTAGTCTTCGTATCTGTGCCAGGTGCTTTCACTCCTACATGTACTGAATCCCATGTTCCTGGCTACTTGCAAAACTTGGAAAAATTGAAAGAAAAGAACGTTGGCGCAATCATTTTCCTTGCCGTGAACGATGCCTTTGTCGTCAATGCCTGGGGTAAAATCTTAATCAAAGAGTATGTGAAGAGTTCCAAGAATATCCCAGAGATCTATTTTGCTAGCGATGGTGGATTCAGTGCCAAGAATGATTTGGCTGCTGACAGAAGTGGAACTATCAGAAACAAAAGATATGCCGCCATTGTTGATTCTAAATCCAGAGATGTGTCATACTTGAACGCTGAAACTGAAAGAGGTGTACATGTGTCAGGTGTTGATTCCGTATTGGCAAAGTTATAGGCTCATTTGACTTTTGTTGTCGTCCTTCGGACACGCGTTCTATGTAGACAAACAGTAAATATAGTTTGTAAATAATGCATATATCCAGCTGTGATATAATCACGATTGAGCCATTTCTTGGAAAACAAATTAACTATTTGACGAAATAGAACCACAATTATGGACTCCGCCGCACTTGGTTGCCTCTTTGGGAGGCGTGCCTAGAACTGCTAAAAATAGGAAAAAGGTACAAGCTCTCATGCTCTCTCTAGCTTATCGATAATTATTTTGACATGGAAAACATCGACATTTTTTTAATGACGTGGCCCAGGGTGTCCGGAACTCTATTGTTGGGAAACAAAGAACTACATGTGCGATCCAGTTACATTCCTGTGAACTTGGACTGTAGAACTTGACTCTTGATTTGAATACCAATAGGTGTCATGTGAAACTACAACGAATTCTGAGAAAGAAGTATTATATGATATACACATCATGTATCCTACGTATCCACTAATAAATATAACAGTACATCTGTTGTAGAAAACAACATCAATTATTGATTGTCAAATTTTGTTTCAAATCGGCATTCTTTTGCAATTAAAAATCATCCGTTAAATGACACATAATTAAGGAATTTTAACTTTTAAGGATCTATAATCAGGGAACAATTGATCATTGTATTCACAATATTAAGATTTCAATATTGAACTAACTATATGCACCAACACACCAATTAAAACCACGTCATCCAATTAACTCATTTCATTTTGACCAGGTTGTAGCTCCCGAAATCAACTTTGACACCGATTTCCTAGCATTCCGGAATTTGAGTTTTGTGTGTTTAATTGGAAGAGAAACGAGCAATCTCAAGGCAAACAAATACGCCCAAGCCTAAGCCAAAAAAAAAAAAAAAAAAATTAATCGATCAACAAAATAGGAAATTAATCTGAAATTTCTGGTATCTTCCGTTTTTTATTTTTTTTTTTTAATTTTTATTCCCAATTTCCTGTCCATAGAGTTACCAAACACTTCAATCATGTCAAAAAATAAGGATCCTAACTCATTGATAAATATTCAACATGACCACATATTGAACAAAATCAAGCTGGTTCAACAGCCAGGTCAATTGTACAACTTGATCATTGACGACAAAATGGAAACCGTGCTATATAATGTGATAACCAAAGAACAACTATTACGTATCGTAGCATCCATTGAAAAGATCGATGCCCAAAGAAGACAGGGTAGTTTCATGACGGCGATCTACTTGATCGAGGTTAATATCTATAACTTAAAGTGCATTATCGGTGATGTAACCACTAAAAAGTATAAGAACGGTATCGCCTTATTTCCAAGTTACCAAAAGGACACCAAGACCGAAAATTTCTGGATCAACAATTTCTGGAACCAACCCCATGTTTTAAAATACTTTAATGACACCATTGAATTCTTCAACACAAATTACTTCCCCTTGGAGACGAGAGTCTTTTTGGTGGACAATGCCACGTCAAATTCTATGCCTATCTACTATAACCCAAATTGTACAGAATTTGTCACTCCACAAATAGAAATGGTTGCCAATACATTGTTAAACTTGGTTATTTCAATGGAAGAATATCCTTTAATTCGTTTCTACCACCCTCAAGAAGGTGACTATGAAGCAAAAAGATTACCAGAAATAATAGCCGACACTTTCCAAAGAAAGCTAGACGATTACTGTCGATTAAATGAGAACTACCCCCCACCATCAGTAGCAAATAAACCAAGAGCAATATTGTTGATCACCGACAGAACCATGGATTTGTACGCTCCATTGTTGCATGAATTCACCTATCAAGCAATGGCATACGATATCGTGGAGAGTTTAGAAAAAACCGGGAAATACAAATACCAGTCCGAGAACGAAAAGGGGGAATTCAATGAAGTCGAAGCCAGTTTGGAAAATGAAAATGACGAAGATTGGGTCAACTTGAGACATTTGCACATCATTGAAAGTTCGGAATTGATATTTAATAAAATCAGTGATTTGATCAAGAATAATCCATTGATGGTGGACAGATCAAAGGCTACGACGTCGTCAGACTTGATGCACATTGTTGCACATTTAAAGGGATTTGACGAAGAAAGAACACAATTAAAACTCCACAAGTCGTTGATCGATGAATGTTTGGATATTAATGCATCTCGTAAATTGGCCGAATTTGCCGCCGATTTTGAACAAACATGTTGTGCTGAAGGAGTCAGTTTTGAAGGTGAAAGGAACAAGCATTTGCACGATGATTTGATCATTTTGTTAGCAAGAGACGATTTGCATGTCAACGATAAAATGAGACTTGTTTTAATTTATGCATTTTACCGTGGCGGCTTGATTCGTCAAGATTTCGAAAAGTTGATTCGATTCATTGGAGTGAACGATAGATTCGTAACTGGATTGGTTGAAAAATGTTTTAATAACGTCGACAAAATGGGATTCAAAGTTTTCAAAACGGATGTCAAAGAGAAAACATTTCACAAAGAGATGTACCATGTAATCAACAACGAAGGAACCTATAACACATCACGATTTACGCCAGGTATTAAACGAATTATGCAAAACGCTGGTAAGTATTCCTTGGACAGAGAGTGGTTCCCGTACTTCAGAGACCAACCGTTGGATGAAGATTTGCCGACAAATAATTCTCGTATGTCATCAACCACCAGTGCAAAGGAACTTCAGTCCAGCGGTTCACTTAGAAACCCTAGGATCAAAGCCGCGTGGGCGTCATCATCAGCCAGAAACACAATGACTTTATCGTCTGTGGCCAAATCCAAGCAACGTATTTTCTGTTTTGTTGCAGGAGGAATGACATATAGTGAGATGAGATCAATCTATGAGTTGACATCCAGTATGAACAAGGAGTTCTACATTGGGTCGGAATCTATTTTGAAGCCAAGAGACTTCTTAATAGGTTTACAAAGTATCGACAAGAGTAAAAACGCCAGCAATTTGGACTTGAATATCGTTAAAGAATTGCAGAAACCAACCGATCCTCCAGTACATGTCTTTCAAGACGGTATGCCAAAACCCAGTGTCAAACCTACATCTGGAATCAGTCATGCACAAAATCAATTCAATCAACAGATTCAACATCAACAGCAAATGTACCAGACGACACATCAAAACAACGGGAATCTGAATGGGGCTGGAAGCGTGCCTTCACACTATCAAAAGAGACAAAGTAATAATGATAACAGCTCCATCACCACATCTTCTACGGAAACAAAAGAGAAAAAGAAGAGTAAACTTAAGAGATTGTTTAAGAGTTAGTTCTTTTTATGCCATGTGTGTCCTATCTGGTATCTAGTATGTTTTGTAAGCGGTAATATATGTTCATTTGTTGCTGGAAAGATAAGCGATGGAAAAAAAACACGTGAATTTTCGGTGATTTGTCAGCACCGTGCGGATATACGGCCCAATACATTCTTCCGCGCGCTTTCCGTCGGTTTTCTATTTTCGTTTTTTGCTCTTCCCGTTTTCTTCGTCTTTTTTTGTTCTATCATTATTTCTGTTTCATTCGAGTAACCTAATTTTTCACAGAATTTCTTTGGTTTCTTTCATCGTAACATCAGATACCTTGACAAACAACAGTTTGACGATACTCCACCAAGCACTTCTTCTATCACGGCAACATGGATCAGATTGAGGTTTTATCGTCTTCGTCTTACTTATCGGATGGCTGGAACTTTTTCAACCAGGTTCCAGTGCTATCCTTGTCTGCATCAACAGAATCAGATGCGAATGGAATGGCACTTGCGACTGCGAGTAACATAACCCAGAGTAACTCACTCCTAACTCAATGGCTAGATTGTCACACTAGCAAAGAAAGTTGGGGTCCGTTGTCTTCTATCTACAATGATTTAACACCGTGTTTCTTGCAGGGAATATTGTTTGGAGTGTCAGCAGTTTTGATGATTGCTTGTGGTTCATATCAGATTTACTATTTGAGAAACAAAAAGATCTCCGTTGCCAATAGAATTAACTACACTTTTTATGTCAAATTATTGTTAGTACTTGCTCAATTCGTTTTCCAAGTCGGTTTAGTTTTCTATTATCAATTTGATAAAGGAATCATTCTTACATCGTTGTTTTTAAATGCAATTGCTTCGTTCGTTGCATTGGGCGTACATTACTTGGAACAATTCAAGTCCACCATTCCAAATGGCGTATTGTTGTTCTACTGGTTGTTTCAAATTATCTTGAACTTAGGAAGAGTGGGTAACCTTTATTTAAGAAACAGAATCGATTCGACTTTTTCAACTTTGGTTATCTTGTCCACAGTCAATGCTTTTGTTATTTTGATTATTGAAATTGCTATACCAATGAAGTCGATTGATTATTATCAGAGAATCGCCAAAGAATCTCCATACGACCGTGCCAACATTTTCTCCAGAATCACCTTTGATTGGATGGGTGGGTTAATGAAAAGAGGCTATCAAATATATTTGACTGAAGAAGACTTACCACCATTGCCAAAGGATTTGAAAGCCGGCGCAACTACAAAGGCGTTTGACCACTATTGGAACAGCCAACCAGCACAAAAGAAATCTCTCTCTCGGGCTATTGCACAAGCTTTTGGAGGACAATTTTTGTTGGGTGGGGTATTCAAAGCTACCCAAGATGCATTGGCATTCATTCAACCTCAGTTGTTACGTTTATTAATTAAGTTCGTCAATGATTACACAAAGTCGGTCAAAAAAGGAGAACCAATACCTTTGACTCGTGGTTTAATGATTGCAGTTTCGATGTTTATTGTCTCGGTTGTGCAAACAGCATTTTTACATCAGTATTTCCAGAGAGCATTCGATTTGGGTATGAAGATTAGATCAGCATTGACATCTGTGGTTTACAATAAATCGTTGATTTTGTCGAATGAGGCTAGACAAGAATCGTCAACAGGAGACATTGTCAACTTGATGTCAGTGGATGTGCAAAGATTGCAAGACTTGGTACAGAACTTGCAAATCATTTGGTCTGGTCCGTTCCAGATCATCTTGTGTTTGTATTCCTTGTATGCGTTACTTGGTAATGCCATGTGGGCTGGTGTTGCAATTATGATCATCATGATTCCATTGAATGCCGTTATTGCTAAAACCCAGAGAAGGTTACAAAAAACCCAAATGAAGTACAAGGATGAAAGATCCAGATTGATCAATGAAATTTTGAACAACATCAAGTCGTTAAAATTATACGCTTGGGAACTGCCATTCTTGAAACAATTGAACCACGTGAGGAATGACAAAGAATTAAAAAACTTGAAGAAAATGGGTGTTTTCGTTGCCTTCACAAATTTCACTTGGAATTTAGCTCCGTTTTTGGTCAGTTGCTCTACTTTCGCTGTTTTTGTTTGGACTTCCAAAAAAAGTTTATCAACCGATTTGGTGTTCCCTGCGTTGTCTTTGTTTAACCTTTTGTCTTTCCCATTGGCTGTGGTTCCAATGGTTATTACCAATATTGTTGAAGCACAAGTCGCTATTGGTAGATTGACGAAATTTTTGACTGGATCCGAATTGCAAACTGACGCTGTTATAAAAGTACCAAGGGCTCAAAAAGTTGGCGACGTGGCTGCATCTATTGATAATGGTACATTTTTGTGGTCGAAAGCCAAAGGTGAACAAAACTATAAAGTTGCACTTTCCAATATCAACTTGTCTTCCCAGAAGGGTCACTTAGATTGTATTATCGGTAAAGTTGGGTCTGGGAAATCTTCAATTATCCAGGCTATGTTAGGTGACTTGTATAAATTAGACGGAGAGGTCACATTGCATGGTAAAGTTGCTTACGTCTCTCAAGTACCTTGGATCATCAATGGTACTGTAAAGGATAATATTTTATTTGGCCATAAATACGATGCTCATTTTTATGACCTTGTCTTAAAAGCCTGTGCATTAACTGTTGATTTAAGTATATTGCCAAAGGGTGACAGAACCGAAGTTGGTGAAAAGGGTATTTCCCTTTCTGGTGGTCAAAAGGCTAGATTATCATTAGCCAGAGCTGTCTATGCAAGAGCAGATGTTTATCTTTTGGATGATCCATTATCAGCTGTGGACGAACACGTGTCGACCCACTTGACCCATCACGTACTTGGACCAAATGGTTTACTTAAAACAAAATGTAGAATATTGGCCACCAACAACATTAAAGTCTTGAGTATTGCTGACAATTTGAATTTGGTGAGCGACGGAAGATTGGTAGAACAGGGAACATACGATGATATTATGAAGCAAGACAACAGCAAAATCCGTCAATTGATTGAGTCCTTTGGTAAAAAGAGAGAAAACTCACCAACGCCGTCAAAACAAATAGAACCAAAGACCGATGACAAGGAAGTTAAGGATGTTGTTCCCTTGGAAGATTTAGATTCAGTTAGTGAATTGGAAGAAGTGGCGAGTCTCCGTAGAGCTTCGGAGGTCTCGCTTGACGAAGAAGAACGAATTGGCGCTACTCAAGCAACAGAAGAAGAAGACGCTGACACTAAAGCTAGAAAAGAACATCTGGAGCAAGGTAAAGTTAAATGGTCGGTATATCTCGAGTATGCCAAAGCATGTAGTCCGATTAGCGTTCTCGTCTACTTGGGTTTTGCACTTGGATCTCATTTCATCAATGTTGCTTCTACTTTTTGGTTAGAACATTGGTCGGAAATCAACAGCAAGTATGGATATAACCCACATGTTGGAAAATACCTTGGTATCTACTTTTTGTTAGGTATTGGTTACTCCCTTTCTTCCTTGATTCAGAACGTATACTTGTGGATCTTTTGCTCAATCCAGGGATCCAAGAAAATTCACCACAATATGGCAGATAGTGTTTTGAAAGCTCCAATGACATTTTTTGAAACCACTCCAATTGGAAGAATATTGAACAGATTTTCTCAAGATATCTATAAAGTTGATGAAATTATTGGTAGAGTCTTTAACATGTTTTTCAGTAACTCGATAAAAGTTTTCCTTACACTCGTGGTTATTAGTTTCTCGACTTGGCAATTTGTTTTCCTTATCTTCCCATTGGCTTTCCTTTACTTTTACTACCAACAATACTATTTGAGAACTTCTAGAGAATTGAAGAGATTGGAGTCTATTTCTAGATCTCCGATATTTGCAAATTTCCAAGAATCTTTGATTGGAGTTGCTACTATCAGAGCTTATGGCAAGGAAGATCGTTTCAAATATTTGAATCAATCCAGAGTTGACAAAAACATGCGTGCTTACAATCCAACTATCAATTCCAACAGATGGTTGGCTGTGAGATTAGAGTTCTTGGGCTCGATTATCATTTTAGGTGCTGCGGGCTTATCTATTTTGACGTTGAAATCTGGACACTTGAGTGCTGGTATTGTAGGTTTGTCAGTTTCGTACGCTTTGCAAATCACCCAATCCTTGAATTGGATTATTCGTATGAGTGTTGAAGTTGAAACCAATATTGTCAGTGTTGAGAGATGTCTTGAGTACTCTCATTTGGCATCGGAAGCACCAGCTATTATTCCAGATCACAGACCACAAAAGGATTGGCCAGATAATGGAGAAATCAAATTCAATGATTTTTCCACCAAATATAGACCTGAATTGGATTTAGTATTGAGAAACATTAACTTGGATATTAAACCACAAGAGAAAATCGGTATTGTTGGAAGAACTGGCGCTGGTAAGTCATCAATCACGTTGGCATTATTCAGAATCATTGAAGCATTTGATGGTAATATTTCCATCGATGGATTGAACACTGGTGAAATTGGATTGTACGATCTTAGACACAGATTATCAATTATCCCCCAAGATTCCCAAGTATTCCAAGGTACCATAAGATCAAACTTGGACCCCATTGATGAGTTCACTGACGATCAAATATGGAGAGCTTTGGAATTGTCGCATTTAAAAGACCATGTCATCAAGATGAGTGAGCAAAGCAACGACAAAGAGGATATAACCAACCCATTATTGGTCAACATTAGTGAAGGTGGTTCCAACTTATCTATTGGTCAAAGACAGTTGATGTGTTTGGGTAGAGTATTGTTGAAGTTGAGTTATTCCAAGATCTTGGTTTTGGATGAAGCCACCGCTGCTGTCGATGTTGAAACCGATAAAATCTTGCAAGAAACAATCAGAAGTGAATTTAAAGATAAAACTATTATAACAATTGCGCATAGATTGAATACCATTTTGGATTCTGATAGAATCTTGGTTTTAGAAAAGGGTGAAGTTGCCGAATTTGACACTCCTTCGAATTTGTTGAAGAATAAGAATTCATTATTCTATTCGTTATGTAAACAAGGTGGATTTACCGATGACGATGATGAAGATGATGTATCTGGCCTGGTCGTTTCAGAAGTCTAATAATCCAAATAAGCAAATTAAGCTTAAGTTGATTCTATTATTTATACAAGTATATAATTTATATAAAAAAAAAAAATAAGAGACCTTTCTTTTGATATATTTTATGCTTCCGCACTATCGCTTCTCTTACGCAATTGATAGTATTTATATAACTGTTGCAAATCCAGCTCTTTCTCAACATCAAATGGGATAGATTCGGCAATTGCAGCTGCCGTGGCACCTTCGACTTCTTTAAAGCTACCTTCATCTTGTAAGGTAAAAAATTTAAGTGAATCTTCCGACTCAACTGACGCTATGATAGTTGTGTCCGCAAGAGTGATATCCACAATTGAAGCAGATGTCACAATGGTCTGCTTATGTTCAATTTTAGTGAAATCGTCATTAACCGTAAAAACCAAAACACATGGAGTATTCTCAGGTAACACCAATAACAAATGTTCATTATTACCTTCATTCCTTTTAAAAGTGACTATTCTAGCAACGGTGATTTCCTTTACTGAATCTTCGTGTCTAAATCTAGATGGTGGTAAATGCAGTTCTTTGGTCAAGTATTCTTCCACATATGGTCTTAATTGTACAGTGCCCACCAATTCACCTTCATACCATTTCCAAACATTCAAATGGTCATCACCTCCACCAGAAACCAAAATGTCCGGTTTATAATCAGGTATGTATAATTGGGAAATGAAATCATCATGTCCAAATAAGAAATTTTTGATAACATAACTTTTTGGATAATTCGATATCCTTATGTGCTCATCACGATCAGTTGTGAGTATAAACTCTTTGTCATTATGTTTCCCAACCACAACATCAGTCAACATAGAAACATGACCCAAGATAGGTTGCAAATCTTTTTCCAAAACCGGTTCATTGGAATCTATAGGAACTACGTAAACGTCCCCAAACTTGTCACCAACAACGATGTTTGCATTGTTATCGACATCCAAAGAACATGGTCTTTTAGGAATTGGTTGTCTTTTACTCAAGGTTAAACAATTAGGTTGCGTGTAATTGATACTGAAAATTAAAACTGATTTATCGGAGTCAGTAGATGCAATGACATGTTTCTCATCAGGAGTAAGTAATAAGTATTTGAGATGATTATAAATCTGTTGGGTTGCAATTTGTCTTCCTGTTCTCTTTTCCACTTGAACATTTTGATAATTGGATTCGGTTGTATCTTGCCATTCACCAACTTTGACCCCGTTTGAAATATTGAATACTTGTAAACAATTTTTAACGACGGCAAAGAGGTATTTCCCCTGTTTATCTGACGCAAGTAGTTGATATGGGTGTTTCATTTGTGGTTTATTGGTCTAGCCCTGGGCTCATCGTAAAACGTCTCAAATTTTTCAACCGCATTATTTTTGTCTGTTTCTTTTTTGTTGCGATGTTATCGCGGTAATATTATCTAGAAAAGGTACACTATACCGCGCAGGAGCGGTCTTTCGCTTATATTAAAGCGTAGCTATTTATCTATTGCAAGAGACTCTATTTCTTTCCACCAAATACCCATGATGATGCCCAGCTTGATACTGTCTTACCTAGATTCTCATTACCGTTATTACTGCTGGTACTAGAGGATTTATTATCAGAGGGTCCAACTTTTTCAAATCCTTCCACTAACTCGTCAACCGTTGTTTCTGCCTCATCATTATCATTTTCATTGTTCTTATTTGGAGGGTCTTCCTCAATGAATTTGTGAACTTTAATGGTGTCGTGGTCGTTATTGTTGTTGTTCGTTGTTGCAGATGTGCCCTTGGTTTTGAAACTATTGAAAAAATTGGAAATGTTCTTGTTTATCGAATATGGCTCCGATTTGAGATCTGCGGCAACATGCTTTGGCTCTATGAAGTTAAAAATAAATTCATCTGCCATTGTGTTCCAAATCTTGAAATTTTGTGACTTTCTCCAAGATTCAATAAACTTTGGATTGAAATCATGTATATGACTGGCTTCACTAAAACCTGGTGGTGGCTGACCAAACCGCTCAGAATATTGATTGTAACGCATCGTTGACAACAACGAATTTAAATAGTCTTCAAATTGATACCGTATGAAATCGTCACTTCCAACGTAATCATCATGTTTGGGATTATTCTGATCTGAGTTCACCAAATGATGGATGAATTTCTTATCCAAACTACTCAAAGTTAAATCTTCTGGGGTATACACATCTTTTGGATACGTTACTTCATTTGTATCCAAATTGATTAACAAGTCAACGCCAAACATGCTTGCTTGGTTCACAAACAATAAATTGGAGCAACCCACCATAAATCCCTGTACTGCCAATTCATCCAATTGCTGCAACGGCAAATATGGATTCCAGAAGGAATTCTTGGTGTTGAATATCTGCAAGGGCAATCCAAAGAATCTTAACATCGAAACTCTGCTGGTAGTATTTAATGACTGTGGCTTTGACAAAGGTCCGTTTGTTTCTGCGTAATCTATCAACGGACACCCCGAATCGTCAAGATTGTTAATTAGATTGGGCATCAATGAAATCAAATTGTTTTGAAACTGCGTAAGAGCTTCAAGGTTGTTGTTTGAATATATTAACACCTTCTTCTCCAATAATAAACTCTTGAAGATAATCAAGAATTTCAGTCTGAATTTCGTTACCGTTGATCTCAAGTTCAAGTTTACATAGTTCTCTTCTTCTTGCTCCAACTCCATATGCATTTCGTTGTCAATTAGCTTGAATTGTCCATTCAAATTATCGAATAAGTTTTCCAAGATTTCAAAATTGGAAAATGTTTCTTGCTGGAAATAACTTTTGGCAATTATAGATAACTTATCCTTGATTTTGGCAAATATTGGTTGCTTCCGAACTATAATGACGATGGCTTTTTGAACGATGGACCTTGTGATATCTTTGTTTCTTTCTCTTTCTTCCTCTGATAACTCACTTGTTTTAACCTGTCTCACACAAGAACAACCAAACAATGTTCTTAAATGTCGTGGATCTCCTTTGAAATTATTCATATCATCGAAATTATCAATGGATTTCTTTTGTTCAAAATCATACACCAAGTTAAAGTTTGAGAAAGTTTCCTCAAACAAATGGGATCCATCTGGAAGAGCCTGGAATGGGATATTCTTAAACAAATCTGGCTCGTAGTTGGGATGATAGTTAGATTTCCACCATTGAATTTCTGGTCCTCTCTGGTGGTGGAAGTCGACTAAACATATTGCAAATATCATATCATCAAAACTCGATTCGCTTCGCCTGGACGCTGTAGCAGATGTGAGTGGGAGATTTCGAATTAGTATGGATTTTCTTTTAGACGAGCCAGAATTGGTGGATACCTCTGAATCAATCAGTTTTCTTGCAAAATCTATTGGAGGCGGCTGCGAGAGATTGCTTTCAAGCGATTCCTTTGGCTCTGGATGTATTTCTGGAGTTCTTGTGATGGACCCTTCAGAGTCTCTCCTCACTTCAGTTTTGCTCGCGTTCCTTCCTAGCCTAATTGGTCTGCAATGGAATTCGTCTGATGGAAGACTGGATTTTCTGCTGGGTGAGGTGAATGACGATGTTGTGGGGGTTACTCCACCCGAACTATTTGACGACGTTGAAACAATTGAAGCACGCTTCCTTTGTCTGGTTAATCGGAGTGGACGCAATTCACACTGACCAGCTACTCCACCTGGTGGTTGTAATTTTTGTTGTTGCTGTTGTTGCTGTTGATGTTGTAGCTGTTGCTTCGGGGATCTTTGCTGTGTTGGTGACCTTTGCTGCTTTGGCGACATTGACCCTTTCGGAGACTGGGTAGGAGTTGATTCAGAATCTGCCCATGGATGGTCAGGGTTCATAACAAAGGTATGCTATTCAGTTTGTGGTGGTCGATAATTAACAAATTAGCCAATATCTCAACTGTAGATGAGTAATTTGAATTGGCAATGTAATCAAGTGGGAATGATACGAAAAAGAAAAATTGTATTCCCTCTGTGAAACAATCGTGTTCCTTGAACGAAAACATTTTTGTTGATCCAAGAAAAAAATAATAATAAAAATAAATGGCAACACAAAGAACGCCAATTAATTAAAGTCGAAACAAAGTAAAACGAATTCTCCACTTCCTGTTGGTGATGGATGCAGCGATGTTTATTTCCACATAGAATGTTTGAATTTTTGTTTTAACAGTTATAGAGGAGAGTATTTATTTTTAGAAGAACGGAAAATATTCCGAGACGAGGGAGCGCAAGGCAGAACACAATGCGATCAGCCTTCAGCTAATGATGGCGTGATGTGATAGTAGATGTCGCAGATTCTAATTTCGGATCATCAAGTGTGTTTACTGGACCTGTCCCCATACATATGTTGCGTTCAAAGTGAATTTAGGTCGACGTTGGTCTTGTAATATTTGTGGATGTATAAAGCTGGAAGGGATAAAATTGAAAACCGGTTCATGAGATCACAACACAAACGTTTTATTCGTTGAACAAAGCAAAACAAATCGCGTCTGTAACTTATTACATTAACAAAGAAATATACCACTTTTATAATCCATTTATCATCAATTGTCTGTATTATACCAATTTGCATAGTCTTGCTGCATATTGGAGATGATAGGTAAGCAGGAGTTAGAATATCCCCCTTTTTTCGACAACAAGTGTTTATCACGGATGGTCATTATTCAGTTGAAATATCACCCAACAAACCTCAATCGGGAATTACCTGCTAGTCTCACCAAAAGGAATAGCTCAACTCAAATTCACCCATGCCATTGATTTCCCCACACCGTGATTTGAAAGGGAGAATTCGACATTTACATGTACTTGCTTCATATTTGCAGCATTTTCGTGCAGCATCCCTGCTTTAACATATGGTGGTTATTACATAATAAAAAGCTGCTTTTCCCTCCAGAATCAACAAAAATCAACAACCAGATTGTGTCTCACAATCCAAGTCAATCATGGACTACAAGCATCGAGTCACCGTCTTTGTCTCAGGCGCATCTGGTTATGTTGCCCAGCATATTATCAAACAATTAATTGAAAGAGGATACAATGTTGTTGGGTCGGTGACCTCTAAGGCTAAGGGTGAAGCATTGACTAGACTCATTGGACCCTTGTATTTCAGATATGAAGTGGTACCTGATGTGACTGCAAAGGCAGCCTTTGCTGAAGCATTGCAAAGACATCAGGAGATCAGATATTTCATTCACACGGCCATACCTTATACATTTAATGTCAAAGATGAGAATAGAGAAGAAATGCTACAAAAAGCAATAGATGCCACTCACAATACCTTACAATCTATAGAATACCATGGAACCCAAGTTCGAAAGGTTGTACTCACTTCATCGATGGTAGCTGTTACTGGGTTTGGACCCTTGTTTGAACCCGGAAAAGTCTACAACGAAAATGACTGGAACCCAATTACGTGGGAAGAGAGTTTGGATCCTGCAAAGGGGTATTACGGCGCCAAGAAGTTTGCTGAGTTGGCGGCATGGAAGTATAAGAGGGAAAATGTTACTTTCTACAAGCTTACCGTGATCAATCCAGTTTATATTTTTGGTCCTCAAGCCTATGATTTGACGGACACGGCAAACATGGCCACCACTGCGGAACGAGTTACTGCTATTGCCAACTTGTCAAAGGACGATACTATACCAGAATCTTGGGGTGAATATGTCGACGTGAGAGACGTGGCACGGGCTCACGTACTTGCACTTGAAAATGATGATACCACCAATAAGAGGTTGCTTTTGGTTGCAGGTGCTTTCTCCAATGACAAAATTGCTCACATTATTAATGAAAAGTTCCCAAACTGCAAGGTCCCAGATGGAGATTTGTCAAGAGATGAAGAGGATATGAAGCGGGTTCATAAAATTGATGATTCCAATTCTAAGAGTGTTCTTGGATTTGACTACATATCTCTTGAGCAATCCATCACGGATTCGGTGAATCAAATATATGCGGGTATCTAATGTACATACCAGGATTTTTTTTTTTTTTTTTTGCTTTAATAATGCTTTTCAAATATGATTATATGAGATCCATTCTATTTGTGTATGTATGTAATAATGAAGACATGACTTTGCTTGAAAACAAGTGTGTAGTGGCAATCAATAATTGAAATAAAGAACAACGTATATTTATTAAAACACTTTCTCAATAATTTCTTGTGTGGGCAGGCGCAGGTTTCTCATAGGTTCCAGTTTGTCCTTGCTGGTATCCACCATAAGCGTCTTGGGGATAGTTTGGAGGCATATAAGTTTGTTGGTAATAAGCACCATTTGGTGGAGGTTGTTGTGTTGTGGTGGCATAAGTCACGGTTTGTCTTTGGCGTCTTCGTCTCCAAAGAAATAGGAAAAGAAGACCAAATATTGGAATCAAGACCAACAACCATAATAACCATCTCCACCTCCACCAACTATCGTTGTATCTGTTTCCGTAGTAGTAAAGTCTCTTAGCAATCGACGTGGATTGATCTTCTGTAAGTGGTAATATCATTTTAATCGTTTTCTATTGAATAGCCGGTACAGCGTATGTTTCTCAACAGGAAGAAAGATGGAGTGAGACGGGTCATTATGTAGTACGATTCTGGAGAGGTGAATTGGTGGAACCCATTTCCTTGGTTTGCTTCCCTTTTTCTTTTTCTTTTTCTTTTTCTTTTTCTTTTTCTTTTTCTTCTTTTGCCTATTTTTTAGACTTGGCATGAGTTACACAGCCTAACAATGTTTAAGCTTTTTGTACAATTGAATGATTCAAATTTCTTGGTGTCAATGTGAAGAAAAATTTCATTATTCTTGTAATTAAAAATTTTTGGGTAGCAATTGATACATTGCAAGAATTTTACGCTTGTGGTTGTTTTATTTAAAAATGTGAACAACAGTATGATATATGCCAGAAGATAAGTGCAAGTACATTGCAAAAAAAAATAAAGGATATTGGGGGACCCTTAATTGCTACTTAAGACAGCAGAATATGGTTTTTGCGTTTCTGCGCGGTTCTCTTCTTATCGCTAGGCGGATGAATTATTCTGCCACACCACAAATCACAACAGGAACAAGAAAAAAAAAAGTGGTTCAGCTCACACGAACCGCCCCACCAGTAGGACGCTTAATCTGATCTCCAAATAGTACCCATCCACTTGGATATTGACACTTCCCCCCACCGGAAAAGACGGCAACAAACAACAACTTTATATTTTGGTGAATAGCAACTAATTCATGACACAAGTAACCGATCTACCAGATGAGATCTTGTTTGAAATCTATAAATACCTCGAAGTGTCTACTATCAAATCTTTGCAGTTGTTTCCTGATTTCACAGATAGCACCCGAAACTACTTGTACAAATACAGTTTATACGTCCTACGAGCAACTGACGATGAGAATATATCGAAACGTTTCGAATTACCGGGCTTGGAAATATCCCAAATCACGCCTACTATGAGGTTGCATATTAAAAAGTTCAAGAATTATCAGGTCAATTTATCCCTAACCGGTTTCGACAAGTTGGTTAATAAACTAAATCTGATTTTGGATTGTCTAAACGAGATATTTGTGAGAGAGACAGGAATCAATATTAAAATTTATATTCAATTGAACTATTTTTTGAACACATTTAATCTGGTCAAGGATTGTTTGGTTAATGTCGATAAATTGTCCCATTACTTTAATAATAACGGAAAGAACACTGTGACCATTGATTTGGAGTTTAACAACCGTGATAAATAAGAAAACTCTACTAGTGTCCAAGAATATACCAATGAATAACACCAAGGTTAGAACGCGCAGGTAAATTGATGACATCATAGATCGTTAACAGTTGTTGAGCGGAGGATACAGGTTCAATAACGAGGCTTAAACCTAATGAAAAATTTAGCATGGGATAAGGAATAGAAATAAACTTGCAATGCGTGACTTATGGTATTATGTCTATAGGCTTATAAGTAGCATGTCTTCTTCATTGACCACTACTGAGCCTTGTCAAATATCAACGGCAAACTCAGTAATGTATAAGCCCAAATTGAGGGTAATTACACGACCCACAGATAACTTTTGATGTTGCGTCTCTTCGTTAATTAATTTTCTCTTTTTTTTTATATGTGGGAGTGGTACCAGCGCGATTTCGATGCGGGTTCGTTCCAATTTAAAAAATTGACGCATAAATTTAGAAACAAGTATATTTTCATCGCACCATAATTATCACTACTAGATCGTCACTTGGTTGTCTTATTAAACTTACAAGAATGCATCATCTCCAACTGTGTCTACTATTGCTAGCCTTATTCTTGAAAATTGCATTAGCTGACGAGACATCCACAGGAACAACCCCAGCCGTTACCAATACGGTCGTAGAAAATACTGGATCAACATCGGTTACAGATTCCGTTACTGGCATAGCAGTGGCACCCGACACCCAATCAAGAAGTACTCGAAGAGATACCACATTAACCACTACCACAGACGACCTAGTTCAAGTTACGTTACAACGACAAACCACAACCTCGCAACAACAACAACAACAACAATCGGATTCCAGTAGTTCCCGGACCAATCTGTTTTTATTATTAACCAGTGAACCTGCCTCCAAAACCACTGAAAATGACGAAGATAGATCGTTGTTCAAGCTCTTATTTACAATTCCATCTAATGACAGTTTCTACAACGCAGATTTTAGGTTTGGGCAAGATCAAGATATTCAATTACGTTTAGATATAATTCAACCAGAAATATGGGTCATGAACAACCAGGACTTTTTAGATTGCAATAGTGTTGATGAATGGATATCTCTGCAACTTTCCGGATTGTCATATACGGAAACGGACGGTGGGTTGCCTTCAGAAATAAGTGCTGCTCCTGAATATACTTCAAATTGTGGATATTATGGACTATACACCTCACTACAGAGTAACATGCCACAGGCTACTAATGCACTTGTCGCCACAAACAACGAAAGCTATATGATACCGTATATGAACGGGATAAGTGCTACTGGCGACTTTGTCACTGATAATATGGCTTTCAATCTAACCAATGGAGATTACTATGTCATGCACAATATCACGTTTTTGGATGCAAGCGATGCGTCGGTATTCGTTGGAGGGATAGGTTTGGCTGGAACCCCCAAAGGAAGTGGGTTCTTGTATGACCTAACGGACAAGAATATCATAAATTCCCCTGGGTATTCCTTGTGGTTTAATAATGCGTCAGACCCTGATAATGCGCTTGCTCAATTGATCCCTGGAGCTGTGAATACTAAATATTTTGTCGGTGATTTGTATCAATTTGATATCACACCACACCGTGGGTATAGGTACAATGCATCTCAGCAATCATCGAATCAGGATTTAATTGAGTTGACTTTACCGGTGATTGAAATCGATGATATTGTAGTGTTGAATTTGAATACAGGACAAAGTTTATCCATCAAGTCAACCAGTTCAGGATTACCAGTTTTACTTGATTCAAGAAGCTCGTTTTTTTATTTGCCCTTGGACATAATCGTCAATTTAGCAATTCAGACAAATGCATATTATTCAAGTCAGCTAGGTCGATGGCTCGTTCTGTGTCAGCCTTTGATTGACGCCGAGGCTACAATTGAATTTGTGATTGGAGATTTGGCTGTTAGCATACCAATTACTGAGTTGATAATAGACGCAATCTACAATGGAACTGCTCTTAATTTTGAAAGCGGTGATAAGGCATGTTTTTTGAAAGTCCTTCCAAATTCTGTTTCCGGATACAATGGTCTCGGTTTGGCATTTTTAAAGTATGTCTATTTGGTTGTTGACAACGAAGGAGGTACGATTGGTTTGGCAAACCTGAATAAATTCTTACAAGTCAATAAGGAAGACTATGGGGATAGTAATTCAATCTTATATAATCAAACCATTACAACAAGACAAAGTAGCAGAATTAGTAACACTACTTCCACTGGCGGTTCAATTGGGTATATAACTTCGGGAGTTATTCCATTTGCTACTTTTAACAGTGCCAGATCTGAAGACGAGGGTACTTTAAGTTATTCAGCGGTGAGTCTGGTAAGTGGTGAGAGTGTGATATTGCACATCCCCGCGAGATTGTCGGGGGCTATTGTCAGTGGCGGTTCCATTTATATTACGGGTGATGCTGGAGATCTGGTGACTTCTAGCAGTGTAAACGCAAGTGCGGCTGATGCTTCAAGCAGAGGACAGGCTCCAAATTTCCAAGAAGGTATGATTGTGGACATTGGAGGTATAAAGATACAAAGTAAAATAATACCGCTGATAATGACAATATCCTTGATATTATTGGCATTACTTTAGAGAATGTCGTTTGATATATTTTACGACAAGAAAATGATTATATGAATAACAAAAATCTATATAGACCGATGCAATAATAATAATACTAATGACAACAAATAATTCGAATTCAAGCTCCCTTTACCTTTCTAAGTCATCTCTATTTTGGTTCTTACTGTCCTCATTTTCGTAGTATCTATAATAGTTGTACCATAGGATGTCAGCAAACGTTAACAACAAACCGAACACATTGATCATGCTCAATTGGTCTCCGAATATCATCGAGCTCAAGAGGATGGTTAGCAATTCCTTGAAAATACCGGCCACCGATAGCGTTATGAGCTGGGCAACCGTCAACAACTTGAACTCGCACAACGTCATCATGAATGCTAGTATCCCCGGAATTATCAATAGCACAATGGTGGTGAACAAGCCCTTGGTGACCCAGATCTCGCTGCTGGTGAAGTTCGACCAGCCCTCGATTGCCAACCCCAAGACAAACAATATGATGCACATTCCAGGAGACACGTAGAAAATCGTGCTTATCGAGTTGGGCGTGTATGCGTTCTTCTTGAGCAATATCTGTGTGAACGACCACCGCAACCCACTCATCATGGAAGCCAACAACACCATCAATATGCCCACAGAAGAATTTTCTTCGGAAGTCATGTTCTCTTCTTGGTCCGGCTTGTCGGTCATCATCACCACCGACACGGTCATGATCGCCACAATCACAATGAGTCGCCAATTGAATCTCTCCAACCTGAACAACAACCCAAAGATCAAAACAAACATCAACGACGACGTTTTCAACATCGTGTACAACGAGAGCGTGATCATGGAGATGGACACATTGCTCAATCCAATGTCGCCGGTGCTGGCCACGGAACACGGGAATATCTGCCTGAAGTATACTGCGGGTTCCATCAGGAGACTGGCAAAAAAGCTTCTCAAGCTTCGGATGGGGTACGATGTGCTGTGTGACGGTGACGGTCGTAAACTGGGGTTGAAGTACAATAGCAGACTGCTCAAGACAAACAAGCACAACTGGTGGAACGACGTTATGATGATGGGGAACTTGAAGTCCAACCCGGACCCAAACATCCACTTGTTGTATATGGAAATGGATAGTGAGAAAAAGTACCAGCCTGCTATGTAGATGACAGACTCGATGGTTCGGGATCGGTAGTTGTTCTTGGTTGCTGGATAGCTCATCATGTTGACCTGTTGGTGTGACGACGACGGTTCTTCGATTTCAAAGGATTCTCTGGTGGAAACTCCCGACGACTCTTCGGAATTTATTCGGCTCATACGTGTGTGTTTTTGGTATGGCGGAGGAGGGTGCTAGTGAATGTGAGTGTAAGTGCAGAAATGATTCAGGTTCAATAATTCATCTGACAGTGAGAGTTGATCTGAAGTGGTTGGTACTCTGGAATATATAGACAGATGTGTGATGTGGATATACCTGGATTGCACGGGGTCACAGGGTTAAGTGCGATTGGGGATTGTCTGATGAAAATGGGTAAATGGTAATATGGGAGGAGTATTGGTGGAAGAGAAGGTTTTCCTACAACGGAACAAAAAAAAAACAGAAATATAATAGTAGCTGTCTCTCTCAACACCATTCTAACACTGAACACAACAGTATGTGCGGAGCGTACTGCATTGCCCAATTTGGAAGCAATGGAAAAAAAAAAAAAAAGAGGTTACGCGTTTACTGACTGTTCAGTAGTAATTGTTTATTCGAACTTGCACCTACATAATAAACCAACCTCGCTAATGGTCAAATCTGAAGTCCAATCTCTTAGAACCCTCATCAGTGGTGTTGTTTCTATAGTATTCCCTTTCGTCTTCGGTCATGGCCCTCCAGATCTTGTCTTTTCTCTTGTTTTGCCAGACATAGTATGCTTTGGCTAGTAACAAGATTGGAATCAAGATCACGGTAATGGCAAACAACTGCATGTTACCCCTGTGGTACAATGGCAAATCATCACTTCTGTAGATGTTCAGCCCCACGATACTACCCAACTGGACAAACATGTTGTAGACTGCACTGGCAATTGAACGGGTTCTCACATGATGGGAGTTTCTGGATACCCAAGCGACAACAATGGCGTGGATATATGGCTGACCGACATACAACATATTCAAAACATAAGTGGGCCAAACCTCATGGCCGGATCCTGGCCACCAACGAATTATAGCAAGCAATGGAATACAATACAACGGAGCAATGAGACAAACATAAGCTCTTTGTTGGATCTTTTCTGAAAACCATGTGATTATTAATAAGAAGATAATGTGGATCACAGCAGGAGGGATGGCCAATAGATTGGTATCAAAGGTATTGAAGCCAATTTGACGGGTTAACAACGTAAAATAAGATCCAAATGTGGAACTGCCGATATAAGCAGTGAGTCCAATTGCGTATATCGGCCATAAATTGTAGTCCGTGAGACTTTTCCAAAGCGCTGCCGGAGTGATACCTTGTCTGTTGTTCATGGACCCCTTTCCTGGATCGTCTCTCAAGATCCTGTTGACCACTATCTTCTCTTCACGTTCGTTGAACCAACCTTTGGGATGTAACCAGTTCTTTGTCTGCACTGCAGAAGGAACCATAAGGTAGAAACCGGCAAGCCCAATGATCAACGTAATGATACCTTCAAGAAGGAACAACCATCTCCAACCTGCCATTCCAGCAATACCTCTCATACGCAAAATACCAAATGCCAATAGGGATGTTCCAATTTGAACCAAGGATAAAGTAGTCCAGAACCACGACAATCTAACAGATAACTCTTTGCTAGTGAAAAAATAACTCAACCACAAGACCAAGTCGGCAATAAACCCACCTTCCAAAGCACCAATCAATGCTCGTGTGACATAGAACGAGGCTTTACCAGATAATGCCGCTTGACACATGGCAACCACACTCCAACAGCACATTTGGATGGGGATAAAGATATCAGGACCCAAGGCCTTTGAAATTAACTGGGACGGAATTTCAGCAACAAGGAAACACACGTAGAAAATAGTATTACCAGTGTTATAGTCATTCGTTGTCATCCCCAAATCTGACAATAAGTTGTCCAGAACCGCTTGTGCCATGTTCCCTCTATCAACTTGTAAACCAACAAATAGGATGCACGCAGTTAAAGCCACTCTAAAATTGATTTTCCAGATCACCTTCTTCTCTTCTTCGGGGGTCCATTCAAATTGTGGATCAAATGCGGAATAGCTCTCATATTTCGATTCTTCGTATAACCCACGGTAATACTCTTCAACCTTGGGGTCCAAAAAGGGGTTCTTGGCTAATTGGTCAGATTCCAAGGTGGAATGGGAGTCGACGTATGTGACATCAGGGGCACCGGCATAATTCTTGGTTAACGGAGTGTTGCTATGTTGGCTGGCTGAATCGTTTGAGTTTCGACCTTGATTGGTAACTGTTGTCTCTTTCTCAGGAATTGACATTTAGTGAATTGTAGAATTGTCTTGGGTGGTTGTAATTTCTTGGAATAGAGTACAAAATTTAAAGCAAATAATTGCTGCAAACAGAAGAACTTAAACGTTTTCTAGGCACTTGGCAGATTTATATTCACAACATTGTGAGTATGTAATTATCCAATTATCCACAGATTGAATGTGGATCTCATTCTTTCTCTGGGTATCAATTTCGATTAGATAGCAACAATAGATCACCTAATATTCAGGTGAAATTGTTCGTTTTTTTGGATATTTTGCATTATGACTTTTGAAATGCCGGTAGATAATACTTACCCTGTAGATAGATAGGTGCAGCAAAATTAAAAACTGTGGTGGCTATTAGTCTCCGATGATGTGATTTGGGCAAAAAAAAAAAACAGTGGTCTTGAAAGGCTAGTTAATCATAATCACTAATGGTTTACACACGACGTTAATTTAGAGAACATATCATATGGCATCAAAGAAGAAATTGAGATAAGTTTCCAAGAAAATCACTACATTCTGCCACATTTTCAGTTAAGAAAGTATCCAACGTGGCTCGGGTAGGTATGAGGATGGACGATACCATGCATACGGCGGTTTCGGCCCTCCGTTTCTTGTTGATAAGCTATGTTGCGAAATGAGTTCTGAATTGGGGTGAACTTGTCAACTTAGGTCATGTAGTTTCTACGCCAAACATTATCATGGCTGAGTCAGAGAACAAAGGTACTGCCATTTTTTATTTGGCACAATATGTGGTTCGAAATTGGTTATCTTGTCATAAGACGTTTATATAGTGGGGGACGCCCCTCCAACGTTTCATTGTGGTGGTTGTTTTAGTTCGATTGCTTTGGGGGTGGCTGTGGGCGTAAACCGAACCAACCTTACTAATAACCCTCCTCGTGGGGGGCCCTCACATACGGCAATTCAATTTAGCTTATTATTAACAAAGATGGCGGTTTATCCGTGGAATGCCGCCTTGATTGAATTCTTTGCCGATTGTCTGTTTCCTTCTTGTGATCTTTTCTATTTTTAATTCTTTAACTTACTTTGTCATCTCAGTTTCTAATAATCTTGGATGATGATGCAACATGTTAAATGAGAAAATTTCACTGTCTTTTATTGAATTTTTTTAGGAGTTAGAAATATAAAGATTTTTCTGATTTTTTTGTAAAATAACTACAAAAATATTTATTCAGTTAATCATTCAAATGTAAATTTTTCAATAGGATGCTTTCTCTGCTCCTACCAATTATATTTCCAATCAACCTTTTTGACTATTTGTTTGGTTCTATCATTTTGACGAATAAAGATCGAGTTTTTTTGGTGAGACACGCGCTTGTCCCATGTTTCTAATAAATATATATGACCCACACTATTTCTAACTACATGAATATCTAAACCACTCTTTGTTTGCTTGGTTCGTAAGGAAGTGCCAATGCAACAATACCAATAACACCCACCAGAGCACCACAAATCCAAATAGGTGTGGACGAAGAAGTGTCCGCTTTTGAGGCTATAATTGGAACCATAGCAGTACTGAGTCTTGTGAAAAAAATACACAAACAATTTCCGGTAGCTCTGGCAGCAGAAGGCATGACTTCGGGGGTGTATGCATAAATGACTGCATAATAAATATAAAGTGCACAATACACGGCACTACTAAGGGCAACATTTTGTACTCTGGTTTTAACCGCCGTAAAACCAAACAACAATGCCATGGTGGTGATCCCACCTATGAAAAGAACTCCTCTCCTTCCTAATTTGGGAAGCCAGAATAATAAGAGTCCAGCAATGATGGGTCCACCAGTGGAAGATGCGTTGGCGATAAGATTGTCCCTGTAAAGTCCACTGACTGTATCGGCTGAAATGTTGGCACCTTTGGTTTTTAAATATTCTAAAAGATAAGCCAGGTAAAGTGGATACGTAATACCAAGACCAGTCCAGGATATGATTAACAAGATGGTGGACCAAGTCGATCTTCTGGTGGCAAATAAAATCTTCAAGTGTTTGAAAATTAACTCCAAGGTTCCCATAAGGTTGAAATGTTTCCTGTAATCGTCATTAACCAAAACCTCACCACATTCTTCTAATTCTTGCAAAGTGAGTGAACAAGAACGACCGTATTTGTCACACAAGTTTTGCAATACTTCAATTGCTTCAGCATCACGGTTGTTGGAGACTAAGAATTTGGGTGTTTCCTTCAATCTGACCACAGTGACTCTCAAAAATGCCATAACCAACACGATAGCACCATTAGTGTACCAAACATATCTCCATCCACGGTTGATGTGCGATGGACAGTAATCAGCCGATTCACAACTGTTATTGGGCAAGAAGGCATAAGCTAGGGCAACTGCAATAGTTTGCCCGATACCCCAGAAAAATGCAAAAAACGTCAACAACCATTGATCCTTATGTGGTAAGTATTCAAGGAAAACACAAGTATCCAATACCAAATTACCTCCTGCAGCACAGGCACTGAGCAACACAAACAACCCATATGAGGCCATATTGTTCATCATTCCAGTAACCACAGTAAACACCCCACTTAAAACCAACGATAAATTGAATGCCAATCTTCTACCAATCAAATCAGCACCAAATCCCCAAACTAAAGCTCCAAGAAGCATACCACACGCATAACAAACATTGGATACATAGAACGTATACCCAAATTGATAATTGATAAATTCACGAACTGAAGATTCTAAATAAATAAGCATACAATCGGTACAATACCCCATCCCGCTAAGGAAGAATAGTTTGACATGATATGGAGTGAATCCAATTTCATCAATGGCATTGTTGATGAGTACCATTTTTTGATGTAATATGGCATCATGTCCATCCAATCCCGTCATATCGAATTCCGAAGATGATGTATCGTTTTCATCGAGTTTAAAATCATCTTTTTCGACATCTTGATCTTGCGATGGATGTCTCCTAAACACCAGTTGGTTTGCTTCAGTTTCAGCCATTAGTGGTTAGCAATAAAAAAAAAAAAATAAATGAAAGAAAGGATAGAAGAGGAAAAGAAAGAAAGAAAATGGGTGCCCTTATAACTGTTTGAAAAATTTTTCATGAATAACCCCACGTAACCCCACATTACACCATTAGAACTGTTTTTTTCTTCTACAATTATTAATAAAAATAATAAAACCACAGTTAGCCTTCTGTATATTCTAAAAATTCTGACAATTGCCGATTTATAATTGGTTAATGAGATCCCCCATTTTGAACGAATAATATTATTTCTTTTGGATGTGACATTATGTCAGGTCATGTAGGGGACTGCAAGACCAAAAATTAAGCCTGCCACGAAAGAAGATGTCAATTTTGATTTTGTAACCTTCGGAGTAAGAGAAACCATACCTCCACGTTTCAAGTATCGTTCGAGGTTGGTTATATCGAATTATGATAATTATTGTCGTGTGCGATCGAATCATTTGGAGTTTGTTGCCATCTGCACAATGTGTTAAAAATAACAGCAACAGTTCGTGCGAAGGCGTATTTTTTTGTTCCTACAATATCGTCGTGTAAATTATGTCGAAAGTTTTTTGACATTCTATTGGGTCATCATTTATCAACTTTACTCATAATACTTATTTACCGCTACATAAAGGGAGTTTTTACACACGCCCAACCTGGTAATAATATCGTCATCATCCCACCCTTTTTCCAAATAATTATTCACTTGTTCTTGCGTGGTTATCAATTTATTGTACAACCCGTTATATTGCTTAATTAACTCCGGAGTCAATTTAGGAATTTTCGAGTTTTGAATTAAGAATTCACCACCGGTATCTTCGAAAATATTAATTATCAAACTGACATATTCCAAGATCTTTTTAATTGATTTCCCATATTTCATATTCAATTCTGATAAATTGATGGGGTTTTCACATAAATCTTTGGTTTGTGAACGTAAATGATATCTGATGGGATCAATTTCAATGTCTTTACATAACTCAAACAACCAGTCGATGTCCAAATCACACGGGATCAATTTCGAAAAACTCCAATCGGAGAGAATTTCCAAACTCTTCTTAACTAATGAATATTTCGATGTCCCACTGGGGTATCTATCATACACGTTGATTTTCAATTCTTCCATTGGGGTAGGAAACTTATCAAAACTAGTCTTTAATTCATCATCGAGTTTGACATGAGGTACGTCCAATTTGTACAAAATCCCCTTGATATTTCCCCAATGAACACAACTCTTCAATGCAATCAACACATCATGACTTAACAATGCATCTTCGCCAAAATACGATTCAATGAAATATTTCATATAATACCCTTCCAATTTGGTTCCGATATGATGATCGGTATGCAAGAAGTTCAACTTCGAAGCAGTCATTAAATTCAACCCCATGGATATATGATTGTCATTGATGGGGTTATCGGCAATATAATCATCTGCCAAATCTTTCAAATCCCTAGGATCATATCTGGCGTTTTTCAAATGTATAATGCTTGAATTTTCCGGTTCGTACCATTTGTTTTTCTCCAATTCTTGGGCTAATCCCAATATGGTACAACAGAAATCGGGGAACTGGGTTAGGATTTCTCCGATATTGTATAATATAGTGAATGCTGAATAGAAGGATAGTTTTTCATCAAGATCTTCTGGATATATGACCAAGTGTTTGTCTTCTTGTCGGATTCTTTGGAAAGTGTTGTTGACGAATCGATATTTCCTTCCCTTTTTGTTGTATTCTACCTTTTGTAAGGTATCGATCTGTTGGAGTATATGATCTGAAAATGCAATCAAAGCTTCGGATGTAGACACCATACCTGATGTAGTCTCTGGGGTTTCGTCACTTGTCGTGGTAGGAGTGGTAGTAGATATAGCAACGCTCATGTTGTTGACGTGGCTTCCTTCGTGTAAATCGTGTAAATCGAGTAGTTTTTTGGTCCCTAGGATTCTTTTTTTTTTTTCCAATGTTTTTGTTTTGCGTGTGAATTTTGCACTTTACAACACACGAGAAAAGTACACGTCAATAAAAATATAAACATACATCACGTGGTTGTATTCATGTGACTAGCGACATGTGATATGACGGAAAATGTTGCATAAAAAAAAATAAACTCACAAAAATAATTTTGTGCCCTGTCAATTTCTACACAAACGAAGAAACGACAGAAATATGACAAATCGTCATAGCAATGTATGTTTCAATTGTTATAAAGAGGCGAAGT
This sequence comes from Candida frijolesensis, assembly GCA_030557105.1. Lineage (NCBI taxonomy): Eukaryota > Fungi > Ascomycota > Pichiomycetes > Serinales > Debaryomycetaceae > Candida > Candida frijolesensis. Next base: position 80,114 of record JAKTVH010000368.1, on the reverse strand, counting down.
AAAAGGTTTCAAACCACAAAACCATAAAGTTAATTTAATGAAGAGGGAAGCAGAGGGAAACAGAAAAATGTCAAACTTGAAATTTGACTTACGAGAAATATCCAAAATGGTTACAAAAGATCAATCTTGTGATTATGAGCAACTTTCTGGGTTTCATTTTATTCAAATCGCCAATAGTTGCAAATCCTATTCCAATAAAAAAAAAAAAAAACAAAAGGGAAGAAGAAACAATAAATGTCAAAATGAAAAAAAAAAAAATGATTAATTCAAAAAAATAATAATTTACTTACGGGTCGGAATCGGAATTTGATAAGAAAAAAATGTGGAGGAGATTTTTCTTGACATTTTTTTTCATTTTATTTTGTACTAGAAATGTGTAAACTAATTTATCACAATCTCAACCCCAAGGAATGTACGTGTTTTAGATGATGTTCCCAATTGTAGAAACGTTTTCAATTTTATTCCACGTTGTTCGTGCTGGTATTGTTGAGGTAATTTTAGTTTCCACAAATCAGTATGGCCCGACTGATCAACCTTACGGCGATTTTGATGTGAGATTGTTTAGCTATACATACGTCTGGGCTAAGAAAGCATATAGAGATAATCCAGTGATTCATGATCTAAAACATGCTACCTATGTCTTAACAATCAAGGACAAGAAAAAGAACAAGAGACTAAGGAACAAAGAGCACCGTAGTTGAAACGGTAACATACACACACACACACACACTTCATACACACTTTATACACCCATATTACACAACAGTCATTGACTTCTATTGTTTCCTTGGGAATATCTTTGTTTATCATTTTCCATTATATGACAAAAATAGATGGAATAGGGGAACAAGGCAAAGTGGATGAAAAAGAAAGGAACAAGATGTAACTGGAAAGTTTGTTTTTTTTAACCAAAACCATCATCCGATTTGTCCAGAAGTTTAAATCAAGAGTGTAACTTATAATATTTGAACGGGATAATCAAACAACCGAACTACAGCAAGAACAAGAAAGAACAAGAAAACAATTATGAGCAATGTAGAAAATATGTGAGTCCTTTCCTCCCAGCCGCCTTCTATCCGCGCTCTAACGCTGCCCTTCGCTCATACTCCTCTCCCCCGTTATACCTTAAATTTTAGCTTTGTTATTTAAGACTATTTTTAGTTCTACAGATACGAAATTATTTATACAAACCAAATATATATATTTAAAAAAAAAAACAGACGATCAGATAGCAAACTGGAATCAAGCAAGTATGAGAATGTACAGATTGAATCTAACAACAGGAATCTTGAACAATCGAATCGGTTTTTTCATTATTATGTAGATACAGATGTAAATAATATCTGCACTTGAGAGTATAGAGGAGACTATGAAATGTGAGTTAGTGCGTGTGTTGTATTCAGACGTATTATATCACGCCGGAGTTATTCTATACCGGCCCAGGCGTGTGGATAGAAAGAAGTTGTGCAATAACTACCTTGGGTTATGTAGTTTTATTATAATTATAACCAAGAAGAAATAAACTGACCGAATTAAACCAATTCATAACTCCTTGGTTTATTATTATCAATCAATCAGTGGGATTTGCTGCTTTGCTGCTTGGCTGCTGCTCGACCCACTTTATTTGTTTTGTTTGCAAAAAATATATTTTTAACATCCAAATAAAGGCAAATATTACATAAGCAGGAATGTCTCAGACATTTTTTTTTTTTGATTTTGCAGTTAGTGTCTAGTGTCTGACGTTACTAAAGGTTATGAACCATGAAATTTGGCATTTAAGTTTGAGAGATCTCTTTTTTTTTTTTTTTTTATTGCTTTTATTGTTTGGATTTTTTAGTTTCTTTATGGGATTTTCATATTTCCTAATGTTCATTTGTGCTTTTTGTTCCTTTTAATATCCCTTTGTCCACTTGATGTTCTTTGTCTTTTTCTCATTTTGATTTGCCGAGATTTCAATTAAAAATTTCACCTGGAATCTGTGCGATGAAAACGGAAATAGATTACTTGAACCCAAGTCAATTGTCAAATATATATATGTATGCACTATCGCCTAAGTGTAATTGGTTAAAAATAATTCTCTACTCATTCCATCGCTGTCTTGTCACCAATTGAGCAAATTATGATGATAGAAAACAGATCAATGGAAAATCGTACAAAGAAAACTTATTATGCATGGGCATGATGATGGATAAGCTTAATCTAATTTAACAAATAAATAAAAAAAGACACACAACAAGAAAGCATTGTCTATTACCAGTATCCATGGAATAGACAAAGGAAAGTAAAAGAAAAGGAGTGTGTGTGAAATAAAAATATGCTATATGATATAAGGTATTCTTTGTCTATTGGTTTTGTATTCATTTCAGGTACCTTAACGTCGAGTCATCTCTTGGTATTTCCGTTTCCCATCCGTGTGTGTGTGTGGATATTCTGTGTCTCTCTTATTCTTGTAATATTTCCCAATTGAGAGAAGAACGGCGGTTGAAGAGTTATAAGCATGTTTCTTCATGTGGCATGTTCTATACTCTGGAAATAATATAACCAGGGCTACTAAAATATAATTCTCGTCGAGGTTGTTCGATAACTTCTCACGGAAATAAGGATAACCTGAAATAATACAACACTAAAAATGTAATATTAAGCAATCTTACACAATAAGAATTAAAGATGATAAGAAAAATAGAAAGGTGTCAAAAACGTAGAGAGACTATAAAGAACTCCGAAACGATTACAGGCAATAAAAAAAAAAAAAAAGTCAGGTGGTTCCCGACAAAAACAGTAAAACCGGGCGTCAATTCTCCTTTTGTTTAATATGCAATGCAGATGAGAAAGATGGTATGTCAAAAATTTTTAGTATTTTGGAATTGATATTGGGCTTAAAGAATAAGCAGGTCATGTGGTTTGTAATATATGTATGATCTGTTTTTTTTTTTTGCTTGACGGGTTTATTCCGAGGTTCAAGTTTTGATTTTTTTTCCGTTCCGTTTGCAGTTTGTTGTACATAAAGTTGCACAGACAATATAACAATCAACCACTAACAACCCACCAACATATACTCTTTCTTTCTTTGTTTAAGTCAATTTAAGTTATCAGGAACGTACGATTGAATCAGTTAGGTCATAGCAACCATTATCACGAGTGGCTTAAAAAAGAAACTATTAAAATCAGTGTCTGAATTTTTTTTTTTGAAAGGGACATATGAAACAAAGAATCTAGATGTAAGATGCACCCATCATAAATCTTCAAAAATTGAAACTAAACGAACTTTTTCCAAATAAAACAATATACGAACAATTTTTTTTTTAGAAAGCTGTGAGTTTGTTGTTTATTTACTTTAGTTATTTTAGTCGTTCGATCGACATATACAATCCAATAGGGGTGTTATGTTATATGCATGGCGCATCTTGGTTATGTATATGTATATGTAAGTAATGTTAAATATTGAAAGCAAAAGATTTTCGTGATTGTTTTAGTCACAATTTAAATCACTTCATTTTTTGGGTGTCTTTGTCTTTTCGTTAATTCTGGAGTGATATGGGGGGAGACAAGGGAGGCGACGAGGCGACGAGGCGGCGAGGTGAAGAGATGCATAGAGAACACCAGTGACAAAGAACAAGATCACAAAATATGACATATTATTAAGCTTAGTAATTACCACCCGTAGTCAAGTCATGTCTCTCGACAACGTTATATTATTTACAAGTTGCTCTGCTTTTGCCAAAGTTAGTTGATGTTTGGTAAGGACGATCACTTTGATATGCCAATCCTGCCCAGACTATAAACAACAAGGTCAAGAAAATACTAAAAGAAAGAGCCAAGGAAAGCACTAAAATATTAACTATTTGGCACCATGGAAAAAAACCGATAGACGAGGTCACGGATATCACCTCGAAGATAATCCCGCATTCCCTTTCTTGGTGTTTCTCTTTCCCTTTTCCGTTCACTTACTGTAAGTTATGCAATGTAAGTAGACGTATTCTGCCAAACCAACAACAACAACAACAACAACCCACCACAACAGAAATTGGGATAAGGGAAAATATTATGCGTGGTAGGTTATGTAATCGCTTAATTCAAAAGAGTTTTTTTTTTTTTTTTTATGTAAGCTAAAATATTAAAAAAAAAAATAGGAGAATAGAATAGCATACAGAGTAAGGAATGAAATGAAATGACGGGACGTTTTTTTTACGGTTACAGGTACTTATTCCCGCAGGTTTAAAATTCCCATAGTAGACAAATTGCTTTTTTTTATTTGCATTGACATGTGTGTATATCTCATCTCATTTCATTTCATTCCATCTCAATCACCAAAAACTAGTGCAAGATTGACGTGGGTAATCCAAGACCTCTCTTATACTTGCCTCTCTTCTTCTATGTCACGTCACCTTTTCGATCTTTCCCTCCGTTCTGTAAACGAAGGTTGGGGATGAAAAATAGAACAATTCGGGTTTTATAATAAAATGCTTGGGTAAGTGAGTAAGCAATACCCACTATGGCAAAGACAAGAAAACCCACCACAAAACACAAATACAGACACAGACACACACACAAAGGGCAAAAATGAACACCCGCAAACAGAACAATCCGTCGGTTGTTTCTGTGTTGGCCTATTTCCGCCAACATTAGTCGATGTATACGTTTCATTTTCAATTTTGCTCTTAATGTGTGTGGTTCGCCTTAAAATGATACAAGAAATCGGTTAATTTTAATTTTAATTGTTTGTGGGTGTGAGTGCGGGTGTGGGTATGGGGCGAGGGAAACCAGGCGTGGGGCGACGTCAGGCAGAGAAAAAAAAAAGTTTGTGTGTTAGTGAGTCGAGATATTTTATTTTATTTTGACGTAGTCGTCTTCTGTAGTTCGGGCTTTTATTATTATTATCTTTTGAGTAACTATTTCAATTTCAAGATTCTAAGGTGGCTTTCGGTGAACTCAATAAGGTAATAATTTATTATCTTTTGTTAGTTGTCACCTATTAACACTGCCCATCGTTTCAAATCTTTTAGAGAGAGGCTTATCTCTCAAATAAGGAGACAGAGACAGAGACAAAGGCGACAAGGAGACATAGCAGAGGGAAGGTCAAGGAGAGATAAAGGCTAAAAATTTTTAGTGTCTCTTCCTATTGTCTTCACTAAATGATTCTCTCTCTCTTCCATTGTTACATACAATACCAATACACCAAAGCCCAACAAACAACGAAACAACAATTGAAACAATAAGCAAGCTCAAGTATTGTCTTCAATCTCAGAATAGTAATCAATTACGGTGAACATATTTGATTTTAACCTTTTTTGACAGAAACTGAGATTTGGGATTTGAGAGCAATAAAAAAAAAATATATATACGTAAAGTTCGTTGGCCACATTATTTGGGTGTAAAATGGAGTTGGTGTTTAACGGGGAATGAAATAACCCACAATTCAATCTAAGCCCACCCAACACATGTCATGTAATTTTTGGCATCGTCATATTTTTGAAAGCATAATTTCTCACAAGAAGAATAACAACTTCAAACTGGCAAAGGAGTAACTATGTGAGACATCATCTGACAACGAGACCCTAACAACGCGGTTAGAAACATAGAAACACACAACAACATCATCATTATGGTGGATATGTTCAATCCAATATTAAACCAGCACAAGGCTTTGCTTTGCTCTGCTTAGCTGTGCGGTACTGTCATTCACTCAAATACTTAACTCTATTGATATTTCATTTTATTTTATTTTATAAGGTGTCACTTTTGTGTTCTGAAGGAAATATGACAAATCTTTCCACACACACCAAGGCGTTTTTTTTTTATCTGCTAATAGAAATAAACCCAAAAGTGAAATATATATATATATATATATATTATGTAGATAAGTTCATAACGTCTATATTGGGTGTGGTATAGGATAAGAATGGAATGGGAATTGTGGGAAGTTCTTCGTAGTTGATATCATGAAAAAATTCCGTCTCTCTGGCGAGAAGTTAGTCTGTGGCATGTCGCCCCAAGCCACGCGCCAAACTGTCAAAAATCCAAAATACCAAAATACCAAAAAAAACCAATCCAGAGTACCAATAAGCAAGCTCATACTTTCAAACAATAATATGGAGATATAATAAAAATGATAACACCGAAATATTTGAAATCTTGGAATTTCATAGTGAGTCAAAAACATTATTCTCTTTCCTTCTCTTGTCATGTCATAACTTGCCCATTTCTTGGATGATCGGAACTTGGTAAATCATAAATCCCATTGTTTTTTAACGGCAAGATTAAAAGGGTGGAACGGAAAACGAAACCCTGTTAGATTTCAGGTAGGTTGAGGAGTGATTTACCTGAATTACTCATCCACAACCAACAATCAACAGGAATAGTATCCATTTGTATGTGTGTCGATCGACAATCACATACAATCAAGAAACATGACACTCCCACACAACAACCAACACATATTGAGGTGCATATGCACAGTATAACCAAAAAAGTCCTCTCATTCTGTTTCACTCTGTATCTCTGCATATGTGTGGTGATATCCTCTCCTCATAACGTACGGTTTTGTTTCGATAGGATATTTTAATTAAACTGCATGATATTTTTCTCCGGATGATCTTTCACCCATATGGACTACACATCCAAGGCAAATATTTCCCTCCCCATTATGTATTTCCGTTCCCGCAAATCTTACAATATCAATAAGACATAATAATAAAAAAAAAAATACGTATATGAATGCAAAATATAACTAAATAAAAATGAACAATAATATAAAACTTAACAAGTGATAATAAATAAACCACCTTCCCAAATATATGTATGAACTAAATAATGAAATGAATAATGATCAAACAAAACAAAACAAAAAAAAAAAGAACCCCCCGGAAGTTTCAAGTTTCAAATTTTCAAACAAGATAACTAAGTAATACTCTTCTATCTAAAAATTCAATCTTTTTTGTTCTTTCAAAGTCTTAATCTTTCTTCTTCTGGCATTAATAAACCAATTACTCAACTGTTGTTGATTCAATCCCGTCAATGCCATCAACTCGTTTTTTTCAAATGAACTAGGATAAGGATGATTCAAATGATCATTCAACCATCGTAATAATATATATGTGATTTCCTTGGGTAAATTATTTCTCGTTTTCCTCTTTTGGTTCATTGGATGTTGCATGTGATGATTGTTGATGCCATGGGTATTGTTCTGGATATTATTGTTGGAGTTTGGAGATGATAATGGAGAATTAAATATCGAGGAAGATGTAGATGAAGTGGATGGATAAGAATTGTTTCTTAATAACATGTTTGGAGGAGTAGATGTGTGGTATTGATATTGGTGTGGTTGGGTGTAGCTATGTGGAGGTAAATTTGGCGACACTCTTTCTGGTTGTGCTTGTAAATGGTGTGGTGGCTGTAGTTGTTGTTGATGTTGTGGTTGTTGTTGTTGTTGGTTGTTGTAGTAATCATGGTATTTGTAGTTACTGTTAGTATTACTTGATGTAAGTGATAATGGCGGTAATTGGTTCAACGGTGGTAAGGATTGATGTTGTCGAAGTGGAGTGGCAGTGCTTGGTATGGAGTTGTATAAAATATCCGAAATTGGTGGTAGGCTTATTCTCTGTTGTGGTGAAGATGTAGTAGTGGAAGCAACACTAGCAGTAGTAGCAGTATCAGTATTTGCAGGGGCTACCCGGGGCAAAACAGTACTTGAAGGTACAGATTGGTTAACTAATTCTTTTAATTGCATGGTAATGATATGTATATGTGTAGGTATATAGATTTGTTGATATGTTATACAGTAATGGTGAGTATATGGATATAACGTTTTTTTCTTTATTTTGAAAATCTAAATTTCTAGAGAGTTTTGCAATGTTATTTATAGCGTTTGAAGGGAAATTCGTAAAAATAATCTTGCAAGGGTTAAAAAGAAAGAAAGTATCAAGAAATAATTTTCTTTTGTTCTATTTTGCAATTGTTGCATTTATTATGTATGCACATAACTAAGTTGTGTGTGTGTGTGTTAGAGACTAAGTCTAAGTCTAAGTCTGACTCTGAGTGAATGAGTGAGTGAGTGAGTATAATGGGTGTGTGGTATTAGGAATCATCAATCAGTACAAAGCTAAATGCATAATTTAAACAATGCACAATGACCAATAAATTTACACACACCACAAATACACAACCACAAATCCACAAAATCTATTTGTTCCCACTAGCAAATTGAAAAAAACAAAAAAAAGAAAGAAACGGTTTAGAAAATGCATGAAATGGATGAAATGTCTGATATGTATGCATAAAACATACATGCATGTAAGGTTATGAAGTTAGTGCAAAACAATCGGTAACAATATAATACGAAAGTGTCTGCTGGAAACACAAACATACAAACTAACCAAAACTCAAACTAAATAAATAAATCCATGTCGAATAAAGAAATAAAGAAGGGAGTTTAATAATGGGAAATAAAAAAAAAAGACCCACCTAAAAATCGTAAGTTTAACTTTAATCGTAGCAGAAGGAATTTAAACATCAGGGTAACTGAGATTTTTCTATTTCTTGGGTTATAATAATTTATTCTCAGTGTCACAGAAGAAGATATGAATTGTGTGTGTGTGTGTGTGTATATTACTATATGTGTCTAGAAGTATATGTCTAGAGGTGTAATTATATAAAATTATAATATCATTCATGAAATTTTCACAGCATCTTTGTCTTGTCATAAGTACAGAACTACAATTTCCTACAGGGAAATAGAAAGAGAAAGAGAAAGAGGCGGAGGTGTCGAAGCTGTTTCAGCTCTTATTTTTTTCTATTTATTTTCATTTTCATTTTTAGTCTCTGTACTACGGGGAATGAAATTGAACAGGTGTGACAGGTTTTAAGTTTAGATTGATGAAGTAATGATTCATACATAAATTATCGAATGTTATTTTGTGACCTAGTCACGTGTCAGGCTTAGCCAGAAGTAGCCGACATTTTTATTATTGCTGCATCTTTGTGTCGGATTATGTCAAAACACGACAAGAAAAAAGATTCCCGACACTGAATTTGCCCGACAGCAAACAAAAAGACAAAGCAAAAAGCAAAAAGAAGAAATGTCCACTAAAGTAAAATTTTATGAATAATTTTTTCTTAGTAAAATTTTAAGAGTGCAAAAACGAACAAACACAACTAAGCAAAATTGTGCAAGGTTAACACCTTTGACAGATACGACTGGGTTTGTTTCTTGTTATGTTAGGTCCATGACCACATTTCTCTCCATTGAACCCCACCAAAAGGCAATCTTTTTTGTGGAAGGGCTGACGTGGAAGTGGGGAAGCCTGCTACTGCTACTCTTTTGACAAATCGCCCTTCACATTCCCACAGGGCACACAACTTCCCTTTCCCGTCTGAGTTTCAATCCCCGATTGTCATCTTTCTTCTTTGATGTAAGATCTTCAACCATCAAAATGAAATTTGGACAAGTGCAAAATACAAAAAAAAGAAACCAAAAGAAAGTTTTTAGACGACTTACCAACGGAAACCCAATTTTGCTTATTCCACTTGTTATTTTATTTCTTCTTCACTTTGTTTTCCCTGTCACTCTGTCGTTTTCTGTGTATAATAAAATAGACATGTATCTACCATACCATACACCCCCCATTTGTGAAAGCAATTCTCCACGTATCCTTTCTCTCTTTGTCTCTCTTTCTTTCTCTCACTGTCCAGATTTAATAATAAAGGTCAACAAATTATTTTATTCGGTTTTTCCCTTTGTCCTGGGAAAATAACAAGCCAGAAAAGGATCTCCACCAATTTGCCCAAAATTATTAATAATATTAAACAATGCAAAATATACACATTCCACTTCTAAATAAAAAAAAAAAATATTCGAAAAAAACGAAACACTAAATAAAAAAATGGGTGCATGTTTTTTTTATTATCCCTTGAAAATTATCTTATCTCGAGATTCCCATGTACTCCCTTATCTTGCCTCCTCGTTACTTTCAATGTCTCAATTCTACAGTTATAATACTAGATGTACAAAAATCTACAAATACAAAGAAAAAAAACCTCCAAAAAACACCCACACTGTAAAATGTCCACACACCAAAAAAAAAAAACAAACATATAAGCTGATTTCTGACTCCCTCCCTCCCTACTTCTCTCACCCCACTTCGACAGCAAGCAGTTACTAAAAAAGATAATCCCCCATTATGTAATTGTTCACTGAACAGGGTATTGTTATTGTTTTTTTTTTTTTTTGCAATCCTCTCTTTGTAGTCCCCTCTATCCGTCTCTCCTTATATATATATATTTTTAATGCGTCAATCAATCATGGTAGATCTATTCACTCTGTACTCTGTTACTGTTTTTTTGACCTTCTTCCTACCTATCATCTTTTCATCACTTTCCTTTTCAGCTTCCCTTCGGTGTTTATTTGCCGAACTAATGGCTAATCTTCCCTTGTTTTTGTCTCATATTGAAGTGCTCCAAACGTACGTCAATCTTACATAATATAGCACTAAAAATTTTTTACCATAAAATAGAAATTAATATACCACAATGAATAGCAATAACAAAGACAATAATAGATTCAAACGATTGTGAAAAATACCTCATCATTTTTTTTAATCATCCGTTTCCCATTGTTTTGTCATTGTCTTATTGTTTTAATTTTCCCTGGTGACTCAACTCTTTTACACATTTTCTTCCAGACTCACCCAAACTAAGACAATGGAATCACAATACAAAATAAACAAAAGTTGCAAAAAAGAAAAACAGGAGAGAAAGAAAAAAAAAATAATAATAAGTTCATTTACCGCTAAGCCACGTGACGTATGTGCATAATTTCTCTTTTTTTTTTATTTCTATTAGAGATATAAACCCCCCGCATGGCAGTTAGATAGAACTGGAATCACAAAACAATCTCCAAGGGAAAACAAATGGTAAATCGGATTGAATTTTTGATATATAAGCCGATCGCATATATCCGAATGAGCATGATATGTCTTAGTAATTGTTTGTGAAACGTTTCAAAGCAATATAAAAAAGCAACTACGACAAGACAAGACAAGACAAGACAAGACAAGACTAGACTAAACAAGGCTGGACTACACTAAATAAGAATAGCCTAGACTTAGACAATAAAGGACTAGAGTAGACAGGTCAAAATAAGAGGCTTTTTCTTTTTTTCTTTTTTGTAATTTTGGGATCATGTCATGATATTACGGAGGTGTTCAAAGGATTTCCGAAACGGGGAACAATTAACGGTATTATATGATTTGTGGTACTTGAAGAGAACGTTTCAAAACACCACACAAGCAGAGACGGAAAGAAGGAAAAGGAGGAAAGGCATTCAAGAAAGGAAAACGGGGTTAACAGAGGTGAAAGATGTGTAGTTGTGAAACGAGATTGCCTTGGACGAAAAAAGTCTATTGATGTGTTACTACTGGTTTTATTTTTGTTTGGGGATAAGATAGTACTGGGGATTAGTGATGTATCACAAGTATAAGTACAGACGCAAAGATTATGTAATGTAACAAGTGTCGGAAAACATAAGCATGATGAACGTGTGTGTGTGTGTCTATTTTTACATAAAACGACATTGAAAGCAATAACTAAATAAATAGGTAAACAGCTGGAAGACTAAATTTAATTTATCAAAGAATGTGTTTGTTTAACTTTGTTCAAAGAAATAAGAATAGGAAAAGAATAGAACCAAGGCGGCGGGAGGCTAGTCGAATTGATACCTCCTGCCACCCCTCTACGATTACGAATATTTCTTTCTTTCTTTCTTGCTTTCTTTTGCTCTTTTCATCTACTTTCCCTTTGTTAATACTCCGAAAAGGTAAATAATTTATATTGTTCAGTAATAGATTATAGACATTCTAAAAACCAAGGAAATAATAAAAAAAAGACCTGAATTGAAAAAGATCTAGACACAAAACAATACCCAATAAACAATTATAATAATGATGATGTTATCGAAAAAAGACAACAGTAGGGATTGTTGGAGATGTTTAGTTCGTAAAATGTCGAGAACAATGCAAAGGTCTTCTCTTCTTCACCACACCATTAACACAAGCTTTCATATTGCATTATTGTCAGATGATGATGTTCTAGCCAATCCATACATTTGCATGTTTCATGTAAGATCTTGCGCTAAAAAACTAAAACTTCTCACCATATATGTTTTTTTTTTTTTTTAGTCGATACATTCAGATTCCCACAAACTTTAAAAATAAACCCCCAACAAATCTATAAACCAGCTGTATGTATCAACTAATTCACCCACAACAACACTTCCCACTTCCACTCCCACTTCCACTTCCACTTCCACTTCCACGCTTATATGCCAACAAGATTGAATAATTTTTTTTTTTTTTTGCGTCTGCATAAACCATATATTCATCAACATTACACAAACCTGTAGGGAATGAACTCATTCTTTTTCTTCGATGTATTCTTATCCTTACTTTTCTTGGGTATCGAAGACTATATTTCGGCTAAGTTATCCGCCGCCGTCCCCCTTCTCCGTATATGACATGCCATAGACATCTCCACTTCACTTCATTTCGTTAAATCACAAAAACTTATACCAAAATTTTTTTTTTTTTTTTCAACCAGGAATCTTCTCAAAGTACCAGCCCATTTCCACCATTTCCACCATTTTCGATTCCTTCTTTCCTTTTTTTTTTTTTATTTTTTCCATTTTGTTCCTGTTCCACTAGTATCTCTCCTTTCACTTTTCTTTTTGCATGCTCTTCTATAATCTGTCATTTAACAATTTTTCAAATTCCATTTTGTCATATTTGACATATTTCGATTTATTCTTTGTAAAATCCGAAGTTCCATATTTATCATATAATTTAAAGTAAGCATTCATCACCAATTTCTTAACTTCGTTACCCAAATATTGTTTCAATCCAGCATCTCCAAAATTATACCTTGAATATGCTGCCAATGCTTGTTCAAAAGATTCATTGAAATTCTTAAACAATTCCTTAACTTGTTCCTTTTCTTTACTTGATAAATTCGACACTGGACCTCCTCCAGTACCACTAGTGGTAGTGGAACTACCGGCAATAGCCAGCGAACTGACAATGTTGGTCATATCTCTGATGATTATAAATGATGCATGATTCCAATCTTCCAAGAATAATTTCAAGAATCGATTCTTTAGTTTGCCAATTCTTTCCATACCCAAAGATCCCAAACTATTGAATAAATCTTGCGAACGATTCACTATGGATTCCAACATGAATAGGTTCTTCACTAATATGAAACCTTGGGTTGATTTCTTCATGGTTTGATCACTTTTCAAACCTAACTCAATACTCACCATGATATCATCAATGACATCGGAATAATACGATGATAACAAGAACTCAGGTGTGCTTGTATCAACATTGGGGTTTATAATCACAGAACTGAAAACTTTGGCAAAGGGAGCAGTTTTCACCCAATCTCCAATTTGATGGTTTTTAATCAATTCTAATAATCCGGTTTTAAATTCACTAATTTTACGTAATTTACTCATTATATCAACAATAACTTCTTGGGTACTCCCCTCAGTGAATTTTGCCAACCCATTGAATCTTTTGGAAATAGCCAAGATGAATTCTTCAAATATGACAGAATTTTGTTGTACGAAAATCCCCATGATTTTATTAAACTCTTGGTTGTTGATACCATTCTTATTCAAGTGATATTTGAATTTATTCAAATTATCGAGAATCTCCAAAATCAATGCGATATTATCAATGATTAAACTTGGTGAACTGAAAAATTGATTGTATTTCATGATAATTTCATTATACTTGTAAATTTCTTCTTCAGTAATGTTGGAAGTAAAACTTATGGGTAAATTACAAGCTCTTAAAAGATTGACTTCATTGCCAATTTCATTAATTAAAACATCAGTATATTGATTAATCCCATTTGATCCCTTTTCATAAGGTCTATTGTTTTCTCGAACAGTTGCTTGAGTACTTTGTTCGTATGGTTTTAACACTTGTAATAATTTAGCACTTCTTGCCCTTAGATATAATTTATTCACATATTCATCATTGCCTTGATCTTGGAAATATTTAAAAATCATCTTTATGTCTTCCTTTTTCTCGATCAATTTATTACCGTCTTGACGAATTAAAACTTGGAAATATTCATGGATCTTCCTCTCTGATCGATCGTTCAATTGTTCGAAATTATACAATATCCCTTTAAATTGTCGGAATTTGGGTTTCACCGTATTGAATAATGTCTTCGATTGATTTAACGTGTTCATATATCGAACAATACCAATTGATTCCACAGGATTGTTCAACATGTTTTCAAAATTGTTGATTTTTTCAGCACTAGAACTGACATCTTTCAATAGTGATAACCCTTTTTCAACGTCTTCTTTGGATCGGGAAAGCTTATTGACTTGGGTGAGCACAGGTTTGATGGTGGTGGATGCCTTATGTGATTTATTGGATATATTGAATAAGGATCTATCAATGGATTCAAAGAGTTCTTTTGATTGACGTAAGTTTTTATCTAAGACATCGATATCTGCTTCATCAACATCAACAACGTACAGCATGATGTTTATTCTTTTGATGTCAACTTTTTGACTCATTCAAATGTTTGTTTGTTGATTTTTTTCTCTTTTTGACTAACTGTCGTTTTTCTCTGCCAATATTTTTGTTTAGGACTTTTATTTTTTTTTGTTTTGGCGTGTGACTCAGTCGTGCAATGGAAATATATATAGGGCGAAATTTTACCAATATTTCGTACCAACTCATCTCCACTTCATCACCATCTATCACCATCAAAAACAATCCATTACTCATGAGGGACGACAAATCAAAGATCATCGAATTGTGTCAACAATTAAACGAGGCTACCAAGTTGAAACGAAATGGGAAATCTATCAAGTTTACAAACGATGCTTCAAACACCAACATACCGATTGATTCATGGAAATTTCTTGAATGGGATTATGGCAAAGATACCATTCAATTACCTATTCAAGCAAGGGGATTATTTACCACCAATGATGATACCATAGTAGTTCGAGGATATGATAAGTTTTTCAACGTTGGTGAAAAACCATTCACTAAGGAAGAAGAAATAATCAAATCGACACAAGGCCCATATGAAGTTACTTTGAAAGAAAACGGATGTATTATATTTATCAGTGGGTTACATACGGGTGATATCATTGTTTGTTCCAAGCATTCCACAGGGGATAGAGATGGCAGCAATAGAAATCATGCAAGAGAAGGTGAGTTGCAATTAATGAGACAATTGGGACCCGAAAGAATCAAAGAATTGGCGAAATATTTATACGAGAAGAATTTGACTGTGGTTGCTGAATTATGTGATGATGAATTCGAAGAACATGTATTGCCATATCCCAAGGATAAATCGGGATTATATGTACATGGATTAAATTATAACACCATCTTGTTCAATACTGTTCCTATTGATGCAGTGATTGAGTTTGCTCATGAATGGGGGTTTAAAGCGGTTGATTTCTTGACTTATAAAGATGGTGAAGAATTGTTTAAGTTTTTACACAAATGCAGTGAAACAGGTACCTATAATGGTAGAGAAGTGGAAGGATTTGTGATTAGATGTCATCGCAAAAATGATCCCCATGATTTCTTCTTCAAGTACAAATTCGAACAACCATACTTGTTGTATCGTCAATTTAGAGAATGTACCAGGGAGTTGATATCTGGTAAAACTATCTCGACTGTTCGAATTAGGAAAAATAAAGAAATCACCAAGAAATACCTTGAATTTGTGCAAGATTTATTTGAAAAGCAACCAGAATTGAAAGAATCGTTTGAGAATGGTCATGGCATAATCAAAGTTCGTCAGTTATTCTTACAAAACTTGAATGAAACAAATGGTATGAACTTGTTAACTATTGATGAAGAATTAACTGCGCAATTAGCCAATATCAAGCTCGACCCCATTGTTAAATACGTTCTTGTTCCCATTTCCACCATTGGATGTGGTAAAACCACGGTATTTAGCACATTGGCTTCACTTTTCCCTGATTGGGTACATATTCAAAATGATAATATTTCCAAGAATGCCAAATTGAAAATTGTTGATTTAACATTGAAGGCATTAGATCGTGTACCTGTGGTTTTATTTGATAGGAATAATTCAGCATCGAGAGAACGGAAACAGATATTTACTACGGTGGATCAAAAGAGACATGATTATATTGATGATATTGTTAATGTGAAATATGTTGCTGTGAATTTCATTGATGCAAATGTTGATGATAAAGAATTGTGGGATATCACTTTTGGTAGAATTAAGAAGAGGGGAGATAATCATCAGTCCATCAAGCCTGATACTGATGTGAAATTAGTTGAAAGTATCATGAAGGGATTCATTGGAAGATTACAACCGGTGAATACTTCTAGATCTCCAGATGATACCTTTGATCTTGTCATTAACTTGAAACTAAACACTAGTGAGAGTTCTTCATTGGAAAATGTTAAGATTATAATTGATGAACTCAACAAGAAGTATCCCGAATTGATTCCATCAAAACCATCAGATGAAGTTGTTCAAGAGAAATTCAATGAAGCCTTGAGTTACAAGCCTACATTTACCAAAAATATGACATCAAGTAACCCGAAGACAAATAACAAAAAATCAAAAGAACCAACTTTCTATGGAATTAACATTAACCACACTCGGGTATTAGAAGAAATAAACCCAATCATCCATGACAATGAGAATTATGAAAATTTAAAAAAAGAAAATTTGATTCAAGATGAGTTTCATGTTACATTGGCACATATAGCAAGTTCCAAATCAAGCAAGGAAAATCGGATCAAATGGGAAAATATTAAATCCAAACTTGGTATGGGTGATTCAAACCAAGGGAAAACCACATTGGTATTTTTCGGAGATGTTAAATTATTGCAAATTGTGATTAATCAAGGGAAATTGATCTGTATTAAAGTTGAAATTTTAAAAATATATGGTAAGAATAAAGAAATTATTGATATTGAACCGTTGAATAAACATAATCATATCACGATTGGATGTTTCCCACCTACACAAGCATATCAATCAAACGAAACATTGGAAGAGTTGTATAATGATGGAGGTGATGGACTTAAACCAGATGGGAAATATCAAAGGGGAGAAGATGCATTGGAGGTGATAAATTTCACTAAGAATGTTACTTTGATGAATCAAAAGTTGTTTGTAGCTTACCAATAGAGAGATGATATAATAGACATAAAATAGACTTTTCACTGTAACATAAATAGCATCGTTCGAGTCATGCATAAAAAAAGCGATACAAGGTTAGACCATCCGATAATAGTGGCGTGTCAAAAACAGTAAATGTAACTGGTTATGTGGAATTTAAAGTTAATTCTAAATCACATTTCCGTAATTGCGGATATTATTGCAAAACTGTGTTACAAAAAGAGCCACAGTAAGGGTTTCTGCGGGCTTTGTATTCACGATAATAGGAGAACATGCCATTCTCTATAAATACCGCCCCCACTTGAACTTCCGTTTCGTTTTCTGTTTTTCCAATAATACCTTGTTCTTTCAACACATCAAACGTAAACATTATGCTGGCCCTCGCATGGATATTCAACTGGTGGTATCAACCAGAACCAATCACTCCTGAATTAACCAAAGAAACAGAGTCCACCATTGAATCAAACAAGATTGTCATATATTCCAAAACGTTCTGTCCATTTTGCAAAACCACCAAACAAGTATTTGATGAATTAGAACAAGAATATTTGGTGGTTAATTTAAACACTTTGGAAGATGGGTTAAGTATTCAGAATTACTTGTATGACAAAACTGGTCAATATATGGTTCCTAATGTGTTCATTAATGGTCAACATATTGGTGGAAATGCTGAAGTCCAAGCTTTGAAAAACGAAGGAAAATTACAAGAACTTCTTAAGTAAGTTATATACTTTCGGTATATCTGTCAAATATATTAGTAAGAAAAAGAAATCAATAACAGTGGAAAGTGGGAGAGAAAAAGGAAAAAAAAAAAAAAAATTCGGAATAAATCTTTGCCCTCCGATATTCAAATATCGCTTATCTAACAACGATGTTTCAGTGGTTAACTTCATGGTTTCAATCAGAACCAGTCAGTCCTGAATTGAAAAAAGACATAGAATCAACAATTAACTCCCACAAGATCGTGGTTTATTCCAAAACTTATTGTCCTTATTGTACATCCACCAAGGATTTATTATCAAAATATGATAAAAATTTTAAATTAATCGAATTGGATACTTTAAGTAATGGATCGGTTATTCAAAATGCCTTACAAGAGATAACTGGTCAACGTACCGTGCCTAATATCTTCATTAATGGAGAACATATTGGTGGCAATTCTGATTTACAAATTTTGAAATCCCAAGGCAAATTAGAGTCTCTTCTTAACTAGATGTTATACTAGATTTGTTGAAGTTGCTTGTGAGTTTGTTTTATTTAGATTTATGTGAAAATATATGCGATTGTTTATTTATTTATTTATTTATTTATTTACATCTTTTAGTAATTCCGTAGCCAATAAATGGAATTTTACAAATATTTCATCATCATTAGTTAGTTCAGTCAACGATTTCGGTTTGATCAAACTACGTCTAAGAAATCTTTCATTATCCAACACGTTCCCATTCTGCCCAGCAGTTACATTCCCATTCCCATTCCCAATCGCATGGCCAACCGCTATGCCATTTTCATTTCCATTCACAATCAGTAAACCCTTATTCACCGCCTCACTCTTAACATTCTTATCTTCAACTTTCTTCTGGATCAATTCAATAATTTCATTTAGATAGATCAACAAAATATCCCAATTATTCAATAATTCAAATTCATCATCACTAATTATCATTAAACTATATTTTCGTTCACCACCTCTTGCATTTATATCTTCAATTTTAAAAATTTGATTAATACAATATCCATTAATGGCATCTCCATAAAACATAGGTTTGGACAATTCTGAAGTCGTCTCTACTGATAATGATTTCATCACGAGTTTCGTCAATGCTGAATATCGTTTACTTGAAGCTGGATAATGTGTGGATATACATATTTGCTCCTGTTTTTGTTGTTGTTGGTGTTGGTGTTGTTGTTTCTCGTCTTCATTGTCTTGTTTATCCTTTGCGGTGTTTTTTGTTGCATTTATATTGATTGAACTGGTAACATTTACTGAAGAATTGGGTAGGATTAATTGACAAGATGCACAACTGGCTTGACTTGAATTTGACGATAGTAAATTATCTTGAAGAAATGATTTGCTAACAACTTGAGTGCATATTATGATTGTGGGACCATGTAGTTCACAAAAATGTGCTAGACAGACTATGTAGTTTACCATGTTAGTCTATTCGATGGTGCCTTTGGATGTTTAAACTGAAAAAGAAAGATAGAAATAAGGAAAAAGAAAAAAAATTGAACGCAGTTTTTTTTTTTTAGTTTGGGTGCGCGCGGGTCTATTGTTCGGGGAGGCGCTCTCCTGGGGAAAATGGGGAGAGTCCGCGCCAGCCCCACCCAGAATAAGGCAACCCCTCTGTCGCCTCAGGGTAGAGAGACAAAGAACAGACAAGCGCTAGCAGCGAATTCTATTGTACATTTCATTTCTTCTTCTGCAAATTCTGAATGAGTGTAGGAGTATGTGAAACCAGTCTAGTTGTACAGCCTCAATGTTGTTCGAAGAGTATCTTAGTTTTCTTTTGTTGAAAGTAGCAAATCTAAGTATTCGAATCGAAGAGTTGATTGATTCCTCTTTTGGTTGGTAATAAGAATAGCAAATAAAGTAAAACAAACACCTACATCTCTTACTCATATACTCTTAACTCTTGGAAAGTACCACGTTTTATACCTTGCTTTTGAGTGGGTACATATTTCACATACTTCCTTGTTTTTACCTATATTTTCAGGCAAATTTTGATTCAAATAGTGTATACGTTCTAACCAATTAGGAACTTATAAATAAAACTGTCATCCACCATATCCCCATCAAGGTATACCTCGGTGACAGTGGGAGGAATTAACAAATGCTATTCTAGATTTATTCTATTTTTGCAAGATGTGTCACGTGTTTAAAGTCGTGGATAATTGACCAATTACTTGCAATTTAGAAGTGTGTGTCAAAACTATTAGTTACCAAAGAAAAAAAAATAGCTATGTATTTCAAACTATTTGTGGAGAAAAGTGTTCATACAAAGACGAACAGAATAGTTCATACCGCTAGGCGCTTCATATTCATAATACATGACCAAATAATTTCACACCAACAATGAATGATATATTGTGTCTACATGATTCATTTTAATATCTTGCTTAGTACGAATAGTTTTGTCGCACCTTTTGCGTACAAACAGTAAATAAAAAGACTATGTTTGATTATAATTGGTATTCGGTACACTACCGATAACTAAAACATATATACAAAGTAGTAGAAATCTATATAGGGTTTATAGTCTTTTTATTATAGGAATATAACTATCACTCTTTTCATTGCACAAACCAACGAGAGCAGGTCATTATTACGGGCTCATGAAAGTTCATTTACTAGACAGGTCGACTTCATAATTAAAGAAATAGCCGCCCAAACAGCTGTCAAAAAAAATGGCTGTAAAAAACAAAACACAGACAAAAGAAAGCATTCCCCTCTTTCAGTACACATATAAACTGCACAAATTAAGTCTTTATTCCCAAAAACACAAACAAAATAAAGTCTTCCCCGCTTTCAATCTACATATAAATTCCACACTATATCTGTGTTATCAGAATTACCCGCCTGTACCAAAAAAAACAACTATAAAAGGAGATCAAGTTTCCCAAAAAAAAAAAACTTTTTTACAACACTTTTTTCTTCTTCTTTCTTGTGTTTTTATATCAATACAATACTAATCATATCCAAATAAGATCAATATAGTCTCCCTAGAGCACTAAAAGGTATGTTATTTAACTTCTTCTTGGCATTATTGAATTATTTACTAACAATATTAATAATTAGTCGATGGCGGTTATTTGTTTGCTGGTTATCCTTATGTTGATTGTTGGTTTCCTAATATCCTGGTTTGATGATTAGCTGGTATCCTGGTTTGATTGTTATCCTTATGGTGGTTATCCAATATCCAATTATCCTATGTCCATTCATATTAGAAACTGGTACATGTGAAGTATAATGAAAATCCATTCCCTTTAGGAGTATTTAAAGAAGAGTCACCCGGAGAAGGTTTAACGCCGCCTTGATCTGCTTTGAATACAATCCACATCTTAAAGGCAGTTATGGATTGACGGTGACACAGCAATAGGAAAATGGCTAGTCCCCATTTCCTTGGGTACAATTGGGGCAGGAAATCATTATCTGGCTGCCACAATACTATGTAGGTACTAAATAGATATATAGGTACATAGGTATATAGCCATATAGGTAGTACATAAGTGGGTCCCTTGCGGACCTCACTGCGGGACAATGTTCCCTCAGTCGCATCTCTCACCAGGCCGGGTCCCCCAGACCCCTAAAGACTTGGGGGAACGGTCGCCCCAAATGAGCCCACCCCCGACGCGCCGAATTTGGTGCGATTTCGGGAAACCCCCAAGGGACGGGGAACCCCGGCACGTTTAAAAAACGTGATTTCCGGGAGGAAAACCGACCTTAGGGGAACCCCGGCACGCCCAAAAAGGGTGACTTCCGGGGAAAACCCCAAGGGACGGGGAACCCCGGCACGCCCAAAAAAGGCGTGTTTTGGGGTGTAAAACCAACCAAGGGGGAACTGCTGACCGTTTGTTTTCTGGAAATTTCTTTAAATCATGTAGATAATCACGTGGGAACACCACTAACAGCAACAGAATTGCGGTTTTTCGGGTACTGCCAAAATTTGTCATGATCGCTTGCAGGAAAAAAAAATTAACAGCAAACAGAGCTGCACAAATAATTTTGTCACACTTTAATACAAAAAATTTATGTCTGTTGGCGCAGAGAAAAAAAGTAACCACATTTTCTTTACCAAATTTCGTTGATGTAAAAATTAACATGATAATTTTTTCTTTTGTTGCATTTGAACATACACTTGCATAGACACACAAAAACCACCCCTTCATCCTCCATCATCAATAACAAGGAATATATCTAATGAGCGATATAGATTATCAAATTCAAGTGATTAGATTAAAGAGAATCCAGGAATTGAATAATCGATTAAAAATTGCATTACAAAGGGAGAGAATCCCAGCGAGTACGGCAAGTGGATTGATTATTAATTACGTTGAAGAGACTCCTGATTATTTAATTCCGTATAATTGGAGCTTACCTCCTGATCAAAATAAATTCGCTAAATATAAAACCATGAAACAACTTTATAGTACTAGAGGTACAAATGGTAAAAGTGGTGATGCTGCTGGATGTTGTGTTATTATGTGATAAATCACCCTGAGTCTCCGTTTCAAAACTAGAATGAACTACAAAAAAAATATAATAAGTAGAACGAATGTATTATCAAAAGATTAATATATATATTCACCAATAACTAATTATCCACCTTTTTGAATGTCTTTTTTTTGATCAATCTTAATCTGTCGTAAATGATCCATACTCTCCCCCTTTAAAGTATAATCCTTTTCCTTTTCATCATCACCACATCCACAATCATAATCTTCCAAAATCGTAGTACAGTCATATTCTTCCTTGTGTAATTTTTCATTCACGATATTATGAACATGACACCCCCATAATGCAGCAGTCTTACGGGAACTTGTCTGTGGTGGGTATTTCTTTAATAATTTGGTAAAATGTCTGGCACAATCTCCACAGGGATAAACTTGGGCAAATAAAGTGATATAATTCTCCAATGTGTTTCGTTCTTGAATCGTGGGCTTGTCTGGGTATCGTGCTAATATGGTATGGAATAATTTCCATGATGCGTTGCCTAGTTGGGCCTTAAGGGTTTCATTTGCCATTTTGGGCATGAATGGAGTTTCTGTGAATTCAACTTCTTGAGGTTGGACTTGTTCTTCACTGGGGGTATTTGTATCTTTTTCTGAATCGTCCTTTTGAAGTTCTGGTAATGGAGGAGAAGGAGGGGGAGGTGATGCTTCTTGTTTGGTGAATTTCAAAAGATCATCTTTGGAAAGGTTGGAAAGATTTGATATTGATTGTTCAATGGTTCCGGAATTGGATGATGTCATGAAGAATATCACACTTAATATTCCCAACAAGGATAAGGTGGTTATAACTGATCGTTTAATGAATATCATGACTAAAAGGGTGGTTGTTGTTGTTGATGGTGATGTTGGAAGGGAAAAAGAAGGAGAATATAATTGCACCCCTTATAATCCAATAATTTTTTTTTTTTTTTTTTTCTACTGGCGTTGTTTTTGTTCGTTTGATCGCCTGATACTCTTTCGCCATAACGTGTGTAGAAAAAGATTACCCAATATAGAAATCTCTACGATCTGTAGTGAAACTTACTTTTCTGTTTATTGATTATCGTTTTTCTTTTATATATAAATCAAACTCTTAAATGACCTACTTATAAACCACCTTTTTTAGGAATGGTAGCAGCATCTAAAACACCAGGCAATGGTTGATTTCCAATACTAAACATCAATTTAATACCACCAACCAACAATACAACCAATGCAATACTTGTCCAAAGGAATAAATTGGCTTCAACAGAAACATCCTTTTTGGAACAATCATAGCCAACCCAATTAGTAGTTTTGGAAGTGGTTTTATTGTAGGAAGGTTCACATAAACATGACCAATATTCACCATTTTGTTGCATACATTTCCCATGAGAATTACAATTGTTGGTGGCCACTTCACAAGCTTCTTCATTACCGTATTGGAAAGATTTAAAAGAAGATGTCAATTGTACGCTTCTTTTTGTGTTTGAATGAGGTAAATCTTTGGCATTTGGATGACAAACCACCAAAATATCATATTTGGTACTCAATTTTTTAATAAAATTAGTTAAAACTTGTTTTGAATGAATATAAGTTTCAGAATCATTACCAATTTTTCTCTTGATTGAAAGTAATGAAGATAAATCAACCAAGAAAGTTTCCAATGTACTACGCAAGTTGTAAATAGTTTGGGTGTCTTTGCCAGCAGAAGAATATCCTTTAGGATTACGATTGTCAAGATGGACCAACTGGGACAATTCATTAATGAACGTCTTATCATTTGTAAGTGAATAACCTTGGATTGATTGTTTATGGTTTTCATTGAAATTCTTCCAAATAGAATCCAATCTCTCATCAAAATATTTGAAATATCCCACAACATCATCGTTTTGAGAATCACTAATATAGGTCAATTCAGGAGTCAATTTATATTTCTCACCATCTAAATTTTTGGCTATTTTGGCAATTTTCTTGGATGATAAATGATTGGTTTTAAATGCTGGAGTACCAAGATCTGATAAATCGTCTCCCTTGATAGAAATAACCAATCTTCCAATTTGTTGTTCATTAGAATCCGATGAATACAATTTATTAATCAAGTCAATCAAATCATCGTTGTCCCCTAATTTGGTTAATGATTGATCGGTGTTTAAGAATGTGTTAAGGAAAATGGAAGATTCTTTTTTGGATAAGTTGACTTCTTTATTAATTGGATAATTCAACAGATAGACCACGGCTTCGTTAGATGATGAGTGTGATGAGTGTGACGAATGTGATGCAATTGTAGTTGGTAAAGCCAACAATGACCAACCTAATAAACTGGTCAACTTCATGATATGGGGGTATGAATGTGTTTAGTAGCGTAGGGCAGTACAGTAGAATGAAATGTTGAGTTTTTTTTTCTTTTTTCTTCTCTATGTAAATGTATGAGTGAGTGGTGGTGAGAGTGAGATTTTTCGTTTTGGCGATAAATTGATTATTAGCCAAATTGCACTACTAACAATTCAATTACTTAATTTGCGTTTATTGTCTTTCTCTTTCTCTTTCTCTCTCTTTTAGTATACAAGTACAACTACTTAAAATGATTCATTAAAAGTGATGGTAGGAGATTTCGGAAACTCAATTTTATCAATTTTCAAATCGGATAAATCGGTATTCACTTTAGCAGGTAGAGGTTCATTATAATCTTTCAAACTGCAGGTTCCACTTTCATCATCACTAGTATCTTGATTATACATGTTTTTGAAATTATTCAAACTTTTGGTTACATTTAAATGTTCAGTTTCCATCATATTATCATTTGATTTACTTCTGGTTAATAAATTCTCTTGTAAATGAACCTTAATATATGCAAAGTCTTGATTCTTGTTGAGTTCATTAGCGATGTAGTTGTATACCAGTTGAGCCGTTGGAGCATCTTGGAAAATGACGATTATTCTGTTTAGGAATGGTAAATTGGACCAATGGGTGATTTTCTCAATTATATCATCTTGGTAGTTCAATACCTTTAACTTTATTTGATCTGCCAATGATAATTTCTTAGACTTGTTGGATAATAAGCTTGGTGAGTTTGGATCTTGAATGAAATCTTGTTTGTTTAAATTGGAGATAATCAACGATGTCTTAGGAAGTGGGAGTTCAAGGGATGCGGAACTTGGAGAAACAGGGGAGATTGGAGATTTTGACATATTGCAAGGAAAGTAAGTAGATAAGGAGTTTAAGATTGTGATGTAGTGGATGGTCAAGAACAAAAAAAAAAAGCTTAATTCAATTGAAGTAGCAATGAGATGAGATGGAATAGGATTGGTTAAATAGTAGAAGATCTATAGGACATGTGGTGATAAATGTTTTTTTTTTTTTTGAAAGATTAATGATCAAATGTCGCATTCCTGTGGAGGTGGCGCAATGTCGCATAGATGATCAATGTCGTCACACATTCCCAATTACAACCAAAAATTCAGCACCGCCAGGATCTGCCTATTTTTTTTTTTCTCGTGATTTCCCGCACCATCAATTTTATCTCTTGCCGCCTAAGGCCGTGATATTCCGCGTCCCACTCATGCCATCAGCACGGCCCCCAAAAATTATAATATCATTGTATCGGGTTTGATAATAATCATGAAATAGATATGACTATAACTCACTAGTCACTAGTCATTAGTTAGCAATGCCCATTTACTCAATAAAGGAATTTCAATTCCATTGACTAACTGAAATACAAATGATAATGGCTCTTACATCCTGGATTGAATGGATGAGCACAAGAAGGACATCCATAATTACAACCTAGATATTCATCAATGGTCATTTCATGATAACAATCACCACATATCACCACTTTATCCATGCTACTATCCATTGAATATCTCTCTATTTTATGAGAATTCAATTCTTGATGACATTTAAAACATGGATAATAACAGTCAATGGGACAACATTTAAATTTTATGGCAATTATGTCTAAATCGGAATGATAATGAATGCATCGTGTATGTGTGTCCACTAATTGTCCTTTTATTGTAACAGTTGATGAAATTTCTTGAAATGTGGTGATTGAAACTGGTGTAGTTAGTTGAGTGATTTCCTTGATTGGGTTATCAATGGGTTGAGTTGGTTGATGGTGTGGCATGGTGAATTGTCCAATTAGTTCGGGGAATGTTAAGCAAATTTTTAGATGTAATTTAATTTAATTTAATTTAATGACTTAATTTGGTTTGGTTTGGGTTGAATTGTTATATTGGCAATTAATCGAATAAAGTGAAAAAAAAAAAAATAAAATTCGAACCAACGACGCGAAGAATGTTTTTTCGATGAGATTACATTTCCCATTGTTCCCACCACAAGAACACAAGACCTTTGACGGTGATTATGAACTCTCAACAAAGTTCTTAACCATAATATCAATAATAATATTAATAATAATAACAAGAAAGAAATAATAGAAAAGAACTAATCGATGTAATTAAGGGTAACAAACCCCCCATTTTCTTCAAGATGGGAAACTCCATAGCCATGCAAATAAAAGAATCATCCACACCAGCTCATTGACTCGAAGATTTTTTTCTGTGTGAACAATGTAATAGTATGTAGTTAATATGGAATCAAGCAAATTATGCATGTATTGTATATGTATGCTGTACGTGTTGTGTATATATGTATGTGTGAAATCAATTACGGCATTGTTCTCCACCACTTCGCTTTCTTCTTCCTTCTATTGTCTATCCCATTTCTTATTATTGTGTCCATGGGAGGAATAGATGAATAATATTGTATGAGTGGGTGGAAAGAATAAAAACAAAAAAAAATACAATTTCTTTACAAGAAGTTTCCCCATTAGAGAGATGGAATGTTAGTTGTTAATGTTCAAAATGCGTGTCCAAGTAACGGGTGGTTGTAGATTGCCAATTATGGAAACGAGGAGTATAAAAGGAGGAGAAGTAGGAGCAGAATTAGGAAATATAATTGGCAGTGGAATGGTTAGTACAAAGAAGTGGGTGATATTTTCCCACTCCTCCACGTAAATACCAAAAGGGGGATTTACAATCGAAGGGAAAGACAACAACAAGAAGAAGAAGAAGAATATCTAAAAATAACACAATATGATGTTCCCCTATATTACGTTTTGTGGTAACATACTTCCGTTGACATCAACAACACAATTCCACCCCCCACCCTAATTCTATGTACACACCATAAGACGCGTCTCCTAATATCAAATATACGAAAAAACCAATCTCAATCTCAATCTTAATTTCAATTTCAATTTCAATTTCAACTCCGAACTCAATTCAAATTTCAACTGTCTCTCTATCTTTATGTCTAACTGCTCTCTCTCTCATATTCCCGGTCACTTGAACAATACTCCGGCTGAGTTTCCGCGCATTGCCCTATTATTAAAAAAAATTTATAAGCTATGCATAAGTGATGATGTGTGTACGATGAGCAAGAAGGTCATGAGAATTTCATCATAGAAACTTCAATTTCATTTCACTTTCATCCTACTACCATTAGTAAAAAAAAAACAAAGAGACATATACTCACACTTTTCTTGGAACCCAAAATTTCATATTACATATTTCATATTTCATATTACATGTTTCTTTTTTTTTTTTTTTTTTAACAAGAGGCGTAATTACGGCGAAAGAATTGAAATGTAAGTTATTAATTACGCACAATGTTCTATGCAATTTTGGCAATTATTATTCCGGTGGGTAGGTTTGTCATTGTATCTTGAAATGCCGTTGGAGGTGAGGAGATCCAACACGCGGAGATTGTCTACCTGCAAATGTAATGTGGAATGGAATAGAATGGAATGTTAGGTGTCGAAAAAAATGAAATCTTAACGTATGAGATCAGTTTCCAGATCAAGGTATATTTTTGCAGAGATTATGAATAACATTACATTCTCCTTAGCGAAGGAGAATCAGTTGAGAATTTTGAGCATTGACAATAAAAATAAAATTAAAATTAAAATGAAACCTTAAATAAAAAGGGAAACCATGTTGAGATTGTATTGTAACAAAGGGTAAAGAGTTGGAAGACCAATTTCTTTTTTTTCTACAAATATATTGTATTCCACTGTGTTACCTGTTTCTACAAAGGGTTTTGAGTGTGTGTGTATGTATGTGTATGTGTATGTGTGATGGGATAGTTGGGGTTACATCTAAGTATTGGACTGTGAAATTTTGGTTTGCATATTCCTTTTAGTTATATTACAGAAGAAGAAAAAGAACTTAGCCTAAATTACATATAAGAGTAGAACGACGATTAAAAGAAAAAAAACAAACAAGATGTGCTTGGGTTAAAACATGTGTGTGTGTGTGTGTATGTATGTAATATCATATCTCTTTGTAATAAAGTATTTCCATCGGTATTACTATCTCCACCTCACATTAGTCAATGGGACATAACGTTTTTATTTTCTTGCAAAATTTCATCTCTATCTCTCTTTCTTATACTATATTATATTATATTATATTGCTTATTTTAGTTAATCACGGAAACAGCAAACCAGAAAAAGAATAATTCACTTGTAGGTTAAAAAAAAAAAAAAAAACTGTGTTCACTTGCGTATTAAAACACACGTACATCTGAAACTAGCCACCTTTTGGACAAATCCAGTCAATAATTTAAAGATAATAAAACCATAAGAAAAAGAAATGGAATGACACCCTTTTGAGATAAATCCACAACGAGAACAACGTGTAGTGGTGGAATCCATCGTACCACTCAAACAGAAAATGAAACCATTAGTATACATATGCAAACCACTGTGAATTAGAGTTTTGTTGGTCCCTTTCCAACCCTTGCCAAAAAAAAAAAAAGAAAACCAATCTGCAACAATAATACTGACGCGTGTATGTTGAGAAGAGATATACTTTTGTTGTTGTTGTTGTTGTTGGTCTAAAGTCGCCTCGAGAGATACGTCGAGATTTGGTTGAGATGATGATTTTTCTGACAGTGCTTTGTGGTATGGTATGGTTGGGTTGGGTTGGTAAAAGGGAAAATGTTTATAACAAACCCTTTGTGTATGTGTGTGTGTGTTTGTGTGTTTAAATAATTTTTGTGCCAAAGTAAAAATTTATTTTGCATTTATTGTGATTACGTAATTTTTTTTGCATATTACACAAATAGCACAGTTTTTATTATATATGCACCCATGTGACACAAACCAAAAGGAAATTAAGGAAATGTACTCCCACTTAAATATTATCCATTACGTAACACAAATATAACTTATTACTTTATTACTTGTAATGACAGAATTATATAATAACCTCCAACTTTTCCTCTTCTTTCTTCAATTTTGTTTCCTTTTTTTTGTTTTTTTTACTTTCTTCTTCTTCTACTTCTTCTTTTTTTATTTCATTCCTTATCAATTCTTTATCTATCATTACCAAATAACTATGTTACAATCACCATTCTCATACACTAGGAAACCAACCACCATTTCCAAAAAGAGATCATACAGTAACTGTGATTCCAATAATACCCACCATTATGAATTACCCACACCATCAACACCTTCTGTTTCACATAAAAGACAAAAAACACTGATATCCACCACACTCACGCCCAACAGTAGTGGGTCACTTTTTGATAAACTAGCATCCATGGAATCCAAAATTCGGGATTTACAAGATAATGAACTCAAATTTGAATTACAAGATTTATTACAAGATAGTGTTCAATTACTAAAAGATATCAAACTACCACAGAAATCATTTGATGAGTTTTACACTCCCATGACTATATCTGAATCCACATCTACATCTACATCCACATCTATGTCCGTATCTTCATCTATATCCACAACTTCCATAACTTCTCTTGGTAGTAGTATTACCGAGGAAGATAACATCTATGAGACACCAAAGGAGAGAATAATAAATTATGAAAAGTTTTCTAGTCCGCCTAGAATACCTAAACTGGGATATTGTTTCCAAACAATGATTGATGAAATTGAATCTACTGGTTTAGATTTTTAAAAGACAAGGACTAATAATAATAATAAAACAAAAAGTTGATTCTTATTGTTTAGTTTAGGTTTTATTTCTGTATTATTAATAGATATATCTTCATGATGTTATTTTTATCCATAACAAGCTACAGTGTAGAGAATTGATATTCCCGCCTCTGCCCCTGAAATATCAAGGGGGAAAGGGTTGGTTGAACGTATGTATGTATGTTTGTATGTTGATGGTACAAATCTATTATCTTCCTCGAAGTTGACCCTGAGTCAAGTAAGGTTTAGTGAAAAAAAAAGGGGTGGTTCAGGTATATAAAAAAAAAAACAAAGGGTTAATAAGGATGAAGGGTTAAAAAAAAGTTTAAGGGGGAACGAGTCGGAAGAAACAAGTCGAGGAAATCGGAATCTACGCAAACTTCCACCACACTACGCAAAATCAAAATCAAAACTGTCACAAACTTAGTAATCTCTAATTTTGATCCGACATTACCATTCGACAATCATTGTCTTTCTTGCCAACAAGAACCCCAATGGAATGTTAACAGTATTCAACCCGATTCAACTTAACGCAGTAAACACAAGACAATAACAGTAAGTAAAAACTCTTTTTTTTTTTTTCATGCAATGCATATTGCTATAAACCATGAAGATAACATTACCAATATTATTATAACCCATTCCAATGCGGTAGTGATGACACCAAGGACATGCGAGAAACGTTAGGTTGACATGCCTTCCCTTACAGTTACATTTACAGTCTTTCCCAACACAACAGAAATGCAGAAATGCAGAAATGCACAAGCTGTTTATTCACATATCTGTGCATATGAATAAATATTAACATTCTTGTAACCACCTAAACCCTATGCTCTACGACCCACCCCCTCCCCTTCCCCCACTCTATCCTCCTTTCGTAGTTGTATCTTTCATTACTACCACGTTGAGTAACTTCTTAACATAAGGCTATTATTTAATAACCAAGAAGAAAGAAAGAAAAAAAGCACAGGTGAAACATTCTCTTCCCATCAACAATAACCTTAACCTTAATATTAACCATAAAAATAATTATCAGCTGATAGAATACACGTGTGTGTGTTTTTTTTTTGACTCGAACCCTATTACATTTGGATATTGTTCACCCTTTGTCACATTGTTACTTTAATGATCTCTTTGGGCTATTGTGTATTTGGGGGGAGGACTAAATATTTTGTGTATCTTTTTGTTTTTTTTTTTGCCCATTGCTTGACAGATCGGATTGACAACGTTGGAATCCTTTGTTCAACAATTCTTTTGTAATATAAATTTCTAATTGTAATATCAATGTGGATATAACATAATTTAACCGTTTTGGGAAAACCAACTGCTGTTTAGTGTTCAGGTACAACCACTCATTACTAACCCTTTCAATCCCTTTCCGGACCCGCAATTTGGACCCAGGTTACATTCCCTGATAAGGTACCCACCCCCACGTCTACTTTAATTATCACAAGAACAAAAAAAAAACGGAACAAACCCTTTCAGTTAGTTAGTGCCAGTCTAATAATTTAGGCTATAGAGAGAAAATTTTTATTGTGGTATCAAATTAGTCTAATAAGGCACGTTCGGTATGTTTCTTACTCTTTAATTCTCTATTTAGTAATTATTATTACATTATTATTAATAAATATTATTGAACAACAAATTATAAAATATTCTTCACCAGAATTTCAGTAATAATTTTTCAATTTGCAATTAACATGATATGAATCAGTATAAATCCGTTTTATTGATATTTCTTTTCCATCGGCAAAGGGCAATATTGATCATGGCTTTACATCACATACCAAGAGTCAAAGAAAAAAAGAGAAATTTCATAGTGCAATATATTTTCCTCTTAGTTACTATTGATGCAATGCATAATGTAAGTAATTTAAAAGAATAACCATAAACTGTGAATATACCCCAATCAAGTAAAAAACCAAAAACCTTATATCAACGTGTTTTGCATATTATTGTACTGTCATGTCATCCGTCCTATTGTGAATATTTTAACATTCTTAAATAATTGTAATTACGCACCACAATAATGTATAGTTTTAGTTCATATTTTACGTCTTCTTCACCATCCTCCTCTTCAACAAAAAAAAGTAAAAACCATGAATCTCTCTGCTGTGGGTGAACCCCCACTTCTACAACTGACGCTTGTATTACCAAAAAAAAAAAGCTCTCTCATTCTTTCTCTCTTTTCAAGTAATGTTTAAAAAAAGGATAATCAATGGAAGGAGTTACATCTTTTCCCCTTTCCTTTTGATTTGATTTTGCGTTGATTTCATTTGTTTGTTCCTTGAATTGAATCGAAAATCATTATTCCGTGATTCAAAAAAAAAAAAAAACAAATAAAGCAGCCACTCACCTCGTTTTCATTGATTTCTCGGTGTAATTCATATGTACGATATCATCTGAAACAAATGATTATTTTTTGAATCATAGATATCGCGAATCCTCGACTTGAAGTTGACGTGGGGCATCTCCTTACAGTATAGATTAACCCATTCTGTATTTATACAAATTGAGAAATATCGAAAGATCAAATGTTGGGTTGATCGGTTTTAAACGTACGTGATTCAGGGGTTGTTGAAAGGGGCAATGACCAGGAGAAAACGTTTCAACATATGCTGGAATCTTTCAAGAGACTTCCGGTCTAGAAGTTTAGAATGGATCTGACGTACGTTTAATGAAATGAAGAATCAGGGGTTATTACGGAAAGAATGAAACACTGGGAATACAAAAAAAAAAGATCTTGAAACTTTCAATTAATAGAGAATAGATAGTTTGTCATATGTATCTGTTTCCCAAAAGACGTTTCCAACGATATTTAAAATAATTTGTAGTTGTGTCTCTTAGAATAGACCTAACAATACAAGAGATATGATGAAATACAACCAAAGTAGAACTTTCGAAGGAAATCTACAAGATTTGAGTCTTCTATATCCAATTACAAGATTTCATGTAGCCCGTTACAAATAGATGGTTAATGGGGAAATAAATATACATCAAATGAATAACTTGTGACAATCGCTTGGTCGGATGTTTCTTCAAGTCACGTTTTTAAAAATTTAGAACCAATTTTAATATGTCGTTTTTTTTTGTAAACAAATGGTTGTAACAAGAAAGACATACACAATAAAACTACACACTAATATAAAACTGCACACTAAAGCTCTGTTGCAAAATTCACAACAAAATCCCTCAAAGAAAAAAAAATCTACTTTTTTTACAACACTTTTTCCTTCTTCTTTCTTGTATTTTCAATAATTACAAACCCAAAACCACGAATCTATCGTTACAACTACTCTAATTATGTTAAATCCTTTCATCAACTAATTTAAGATCCTAATGTTGAAGTTTTATCCAATTACAAAAATTAAGTGCCTACAAATTTTAGTCCATTCAATAAAGCCGATACAGTAAATGAACCCATATAGATACCGGTTCAATCCATCCAATCGGTATAGCATTATGGTTCAATCAATAACGAAATCAAGACTACCTTTCAGATGAGTATTCTACCCATATAGATAACACATATTCAGTTCCGATACTAACATAGCTTCCCTACAGTAGGAAAAGTGCCTAGTCACCACTTCTTTCCTTCCTTTTTCCATCTAGGGAGCCGTCCAAGGGATTATTGAAGCTTACAATGAGGACGGCAAGCAACTTGGCCATGGCCGGAGGGTTGACTACCCTCCAAAAGTCCCAAAAAATTGGGCATTTGAGTCCACGCAGGGGAACCTCTGTCAAAATTTTTATTTTGGTCACATATACAAATAGGGTCCAAATAGACGTTTTGAGTGAAATAAACCTACTAGTTGTTCTCTAGAACGAATATCCGATTTAATGGCTTCAATTTAACTCCAATACAAGGCATATTTGGAAGATTTTGCACCCTTTGTCAAAAAGCTATACACATGGTTTAGGATATCAGAGTATGGGTGAGGACGGCTCAAGGTACAATTCCACCTTGGTTACAGAAAGATCTAGACTTCCCACTCCATCCAGTGTTCTATTGTGTGATGCATGACATCCTGGATGAGCCGACCATATCCATTGTTACAAGTGCACATTTGGACAGATATGGCCGTTCTTTCTATTGATTCATACAACTACAATGGTTGTTCATCCAGATGTGATAGACAGTGACACTTAAATCTAGTATTCAATGATTGTATTATCCATGGGGAGTCTTTCTTGGGCAATTCTGACTCTTTCACTTTTGGCTTGCAAACTTGATTAGATTTATGAATGCCTTTTTCGTTAGTTTAACTCATGGTTTTGAAGTTGTTGCAAGTGTGTGACAATGCTGACCCGATGCCTTCACTTCTAGTGTTGTACTCGGGATGACGGAAATTACAGCGAAAGATAAAGGGAGGGAACTACAATATAGGTTCTTCATGTCATTTGTCACTATTCTAATATACATAATCTACAGATTCGTCTTTCACTTGTACTTTCTCTGTTTGATATGTTGGAGTTTGATTAAATACCCAGAATATGGCTGTTTATTGGGCAATTAAATAATTTAGTCTTTGGGGTATGGTATTTATCGACTTCATTACATAACTTCCCAATCGTGGCAAACCTTGTAATGCAAGCAACTACAGAACAAAAAGGTCCATGTTGTCAATCACAAACAGTCATCTATATTACTAGAGTGCTTCACATGAGCAAAATTTCGTTGATCTGCATTCCTACTTTCTGGCAAGGCAGAACCAAAATCCTCTCCATGGAACCCAACTTCGTTTCCTTTGGCAAAGAATAAGTATCATAATGTCAGGTACAATGCTTGACATACCCAAAGGAACTCTCATTGTCTCATTCTACAAAAAGTATCGAAAGTTTCTGTACCTATTTAATATCCTTGACAAAGTCATGAGAATTTTTCCATGGATAATTGTATCCAATCTACGAGCGTTCGCCAGCCCTCTCTCAACCTTCGTTTCCCTCCCGCGTTGATCAATTTTTGTTTTTTTTTTCGTCCTTCAGTTTTTCTCTGTTTATGTAGCTTTTTTTTTTTTTTTTTTTTTTTTTTTTCATATCCAATTTCGTACCCTGGGCAAAACCATAGGAGAGATATCATTATGACCATGAAGACAAAAGGTCATAGAGGGGCGAGGGAACAGACACAGGATGTTGTTAGTTTATTAAACACGAGGAAGTCGAACAGACTTGCCCAATTAAGTTTGTCTGCAAGTCCTGATATTAAAGAACTGATACCGAAACAAAACGAATTCATTGAACCGGAACTAGCCAAACCGGGTCCCACAGGTTTTCCGAACCTCCCAAGTGTCAAAATAAAGAAGGGGTATTTATGGTCAATGAAATATAGACGAGTGAATGGTAATGGTAACGGTAGTGGAGGAGGATCCCGAGAAGGTACACCAAGTGATGATGCTGCTGATGTGGTGGAGCTTGTTGAAAACGATTATAGAGACAATTTACAACCACAAGTTGAGGCCGAAGAAAGTGATATTAGACATCCGAACCAACCACGAAGGTCGAAAAGGTTGAGAAACACACCACCGCTTTTACCGCCGAGCACGCCCAAAAGAACTGCATCTTCCGATGATAATTCATCTTCTTCAGGAAACAACCAAAAACGTGCTAAAGTCACGTCATCACCAATTAAATCACAGAAAAATAAATTATATACCACAGGAACAGGAACAGGAACAGGAACAGTGAAAAAAGAGAAATCTGTTCAGGAGAATATAGAGAATGACGATTTTTGCACGTCATGCGAATTGCCCGGTGTGCTTATTTGTTGTGAATCCTGTCCGAAATCTTTCCATTTCACCTGTTGTGATCCTCCGTTGGAAGAAGCACCCGAAGATGAATGGTATTGTCGAGAATGTTCCAGCAAGCTACATCCTCCTGAAATGACTGAAGGCATATTTGGCAAACTACTATTTGAAATAGAGAAAATGAACCCCAAGGAATTCAAATTACCTGTTAAATTCCAACTACCGAAAAATGAATCCCAACTACAGGAAAGAATCAAAGATAAGAATTGGGATCTTGAAGCCATATATGATGAAAATGATCACCCTTATTTGTGTCATTGTTGTGGAGGATCGGGACTCAATAGAAGAACGTTAATACATTGTGATTATTGTCCGTTGGTTTATCATATTGATTGTTTAAATCCACCCATGTTTGGACCCAAGACATTAGGAGAGAAATGGAAATGTCCAAATCATATTGACGATATTATACCGAAAGATTTCCCCAAAATATTCCAATACGTAGAAGCCCAGAATCACGTGGGTACGAGTTTTGTCGAAGTTGCCAACGGAGGTAGCAAATCTTCATCAACATCAACCATATATCGAATACCTGAAAAACGGATCCTAATAGATTTCATTGGTAAAGTTGAAAAAGATCAAATATTAGACAATATTGCACAATATGACATGTACAGTCGTATCGAAACCAATCCAGAAGAATTGGAAGCAGTTGAGAATTTAAATGAAATTAAAGAAAGACAGAAAGTGTTGAATTTAGATGCATTATTGAAAGTGGTAAACAATGAGGAAGGAATACTTAAATTGGAATCGGAAGATAAACTCAGTGATGATGAAATTCAAGATTTATTAAAAATCAAAAAATTGATGAAACGAAAAGGTCAAGATGCACTTTTGAAATTTCTACGTTCATGAATGGGTATGCATTGTATTAGATGAAATAGTAATAAACGGATTCAATGGGTTATTTGTAAGTCTGACAGCGTCGGCTCGTTCAATTGTTCTCAGCACCACAAAGAATCTAAGGAAAGAATGTTGTAATTGTTGATATTGTTCATCGGCTTTGTATCCAGCAATGCATTTGGATTATCAAGGACAGTATAGTGAATGAACTCTAGGGCAATACGGACAGCTTTTGACAAATCATACGTAGTCATATTTGAATCAACGGAAGCTGAGACACACATGAACTATAAATTGTAGCAGTTCACCCCAATTGAAACGGTTTCACTGGATTCGAAATCATTGTACTCAACTTTAGGAATGAGATTTTTCTGATGGAGGTTTTGTTGCTGAAAAATTTCTCCATCATTATACCTGCAGACAAAAATATTTGTGTTTGCAACAAACCTGTTGCCAAATTCAAATTTCACTTCTTTATTCTTCATTCAGGCCAAGGACAACCGTGTCGATCAATTGGCTCCACAATGTTCTTCGCAATTGATTTATTAATCAGTTTGATATACTGGTTGAATCAAAAATTTCGATATCTATCGGATTTAATAATCGGCACAGTTTTTGAACCCAAATTTGACATTATTTTAATCACTGGTGGAGTGGCGGGACTAGGACGACATCTTGTTGTACAATTACTGGCACGTAAGGCAAAAGTCATAGTGGTTGATATCAAAGTCCCCACTGAGGAAGAAAAGATTCCTGGGGTAATTTATTATCAATGTGATGTCAGCGACAGGCAACAAGTCTTATTAACGCAGAAATTAGTACAACGAGACATTGGAGTCGTCACTGTGCTAATCAACAATGCTGGTATCACTACGGGGAAAACCGTGTTGGATCTATCGTTTCAAGAAATTGAGAAAACCATTCAAATCAACCTTTTGTCAAGTTTTTATACCATTAAAGCTTTCCTTCCCGATATGATTTTGAAAAATCGTGGGTACATAATTACCATTGCCTCGGTGTTGGGATATATGTCACCCGCGAGATTGAGTGCGTATGGTGCATCCAAATCAGGATTGATAGCACTTCATGAATCGTTGACGTATGAATTAGGATCTCCATCATTGAATCCCCATGGGATTAAAACATTGTTAGTTTGTCCCGGTCAATTGAAAACCGGCATGTTTCAAGGTGTTCAAACTCCTTCTACTATTTTGGCTCCCGAATTAGATCCCAAATTTGTTGCTTCCTATGTGGTAAATGCCATTGAACAAGGACGAAGGGGAGAAATTAAACTACCATTATATGGGAAGTTCATACCCATGTTGAGAGCGTTTCCTTGGCCAATTGTGGAAATAACCAGAAGAATCTCTGGTATCGATCAAAGTATGACGGAGTTCAAAGCTAAATTATCCAAAGTTGCCAGCAGTGTTTCATCAATTGCTAATTTTTCGTTGAATGGGTCCAACAATGTGTCTGCCGCCGTAACTGCACCAATACAATTGGGAGGCGTCAACAATTTACATTCCCCGGCGCCTACTTCTTCTGAGACTGTTTCTGTTACCGAAACCAACAATAACAAAGCACCATCCCATGACGTGTAGCTAATTCGAAGACACAAAAAATACTTCTCGTTACATGCGCAAATTGCTGTAATTGAAAAGTCAACGTTAAACGGGGAGTTCCGCGTGTCTCCCGGAAGTGAAATTGGCAAACTATGCAACACAAAAAAAAAAAAAAAAAATCCACAACACTAGTAATTCCTGTTTCCGGTATCTAGAGATGTAACCGGGTTTGTACCAATATACGCATATATATCTCATTGATTTCTCTCGTTCTAATTTATTATTTCTGCTTTGACCTTTTTTTTTTTTGGTCTAGTTATACTAACTTCAACTACTTATGAATACAGTTGAAGAAAAAACACTCGAGCACGATGGATGCAAATTCACCACGTTCACTCTACCGGCAGATCCCAAAGTTGAATATCAAGGAATATTTATAATTTTGCATGGCTGGTCAGAACATATTTTCATGTATATCGACGTAGCAAAAACATTGTCTTCATTAGGGTATACTTGTTTTGCATATGATATGAGAGAGCATGGACGTACCAAAGGACCGTATATCAACCATGAAAACTGCATTACAGACCTTGATTTCATGATCCAACATAATTTAAATAAATCCAAAAACCAAAAGATAAATCTCCTACAGCATTCAATGGGAGGTGCCATTGCATTGGAATATCTCCTACGAGGCAAATATAAAGACAACATCGAGACCTTAATTGCTTGTGCTCCATATATTGAACTTTATGAAAGAATTTGTCCTTCAGTGTGTATGGTTATAATTATGATCATTATTGCATATTTTTTCCCCAATTTGAAATACACCGAAAGGAAGACCATTTCTAGTTATATACCAGTTACAACATGTCCCAGAAAACGGGTGGAAATGCTTAATGATGAATTATGTGTACCTAGTTCTTCAATTCGGTTGATGGCAGATATGTACTATCGGGGTAAGAAATTATTGAATTCGACATCTCAATTCTCCAGTAATAATACCAAAATATTGATATTGCAATCGGAAAATGATACCATTGTCAGTGCAAAATCTGTCAAGAATTTCTTTGATGCTTTGCCTTTGAAGTCCAAAAAGATTGTGTTATTTGAAGATGCTGGTCATTCGTTGTTTTTGGAAAAAGAATCTACACTTAGAGAGGTATATGCGGTTATAGAAGATTTCCTTACAAATATTCTGGTTGAAGAAACAGATTGAAGTGAGAAAGAGACCCGAGTATTTATTAGTTATATTCCTAAGATCTATAGTCACCATTAATAGTTACGTATTCATGAGATAAATCACAAGTCCAGAAGTTGGCACTTTGACCACCACCAGTACCCAAATCGATTTCAATTACAAGATCTTCAGCTTGCAAAATTTCCGATGCTCTTTCTTCATCAACTTTTTCTGGTTCTCCGTTAACCAATAATTGTAAATGTTCACTGCCATCAACAGGAACAAACTTTACACTAGTTTTATTTGGGATAACGGAATTTTCAGTGGATACATTGGCATATCCAATGGCACATAATATACGACCCCAATTGGCATCTTTACCGTACATTGCTGTTTTGAAAAGTGAAGAATTTGCCACACTTGAAGCAATAGATTTGGCATCCTTATAAGATAATGCATCTTTAACATTGAGGGTAATAAACTTCGTGGCACCTTCGCCATCTCTGACCACCAATTGTGCCAATTTCTGTGCAAATTCAACAATTTCACCTTGTAATGCAGCGTATCTTTCGGCACTGGAAGAATTATTATCAATCAATTCACCACCGGCAGCTCCATTGGCCATGGCAACAATGGTGTCATTGGTAGACATATCACCATCAACAGTTATACTATTGAATGATCTATCAACAGCGTATCTCAATATTTGCTTCAATGCCGATGGTGAAACTGGAGCATCAGTGACGAAAAATCCCAACAATGTGGCCATGTTCGGACAGATCATACCGGCACCTTTACACAATCCTGCTAAGGTATAAGTGTCTTGCCCAATTTGAAATTCCTTGGTGACCAATTTGGGGAAAGTGTCGGTGGTACAAATAGCGGTGGCACAATCAATCCAATGCTCATGAGTATTACCTAAATGATTCAATGCTAATTTGGGAATTCCGTTTAATATATTATCAATTGGTAAATTATTCCCAATAACTCCCGTTGACATTACCAAAGTGGAATCATTTGAGTTCCCCAAAACAGAATCAGTCACAGTTACCATCTGTTGGGCATCTTTGATCCCTTGAGTTCCTGTAACAGCATTGGCATTCCCACTATTGATGACAAAGGAATTGATCCCCGTGCCTGATTTGTCTTTCAATATTTTCATAGAAACTTGAACAGGGGCAGCTTTGAATTTGTTCTGGGTGAAAACACCGGCAGTTGAGGCGTCTTTACCAAACGTGTTTTGTAATATGGCTAGATCCAATGTTTTCCCATCTTTTTTAACTCCACAATGGATACCACCAACAGCGTATCCCTTGGGATATACTCCTGTGGTGGGGACAAATCTTGCAGCTTTGTCTGATACGAATCTGATACAGGTTTTCGTTATATTATTCATTTTTGGAAAATGGTGGTGATGATGAAGGAATGGGGAAAGAAAAAAAAAACGTTGAAGAAATTTCTTCGGTTTTTTTTTTTTTTTTAATTGGGGGAAATGAGCGATTGATTAAAATTGAAAAAGTTTTGTGATAAAGAAAAAGTGAAAAAATTAAGCGCGATTTGCCTAATTGAGATCTGTATGTCGCAAAAAAAAATAGCTATACGATTTTTACATGTAGATACTACGTTGTATCTTAGATACAATTGGTGAGACTTCTTTCGAACATAGAGTTTATATCATTGTTACTAACCTTTGGGAAGAAA
This sequence comes from Candida frijolesensis, assembly GCA_030557105.1. Classification (NCBI taxonomy): domain Eukaryota; kingdom Fungi; phylum Ascomycota; class Pichiomycetes; order Serinales; family Debaryomycetaceae; genus Candida; species Candida frijolesensis. The sequence continues at coordinate 38,630 of JAKTVH010000368.1, read as the reverse complement.
AGTTTGATCAGAACGTATCTAACGATCTAGTTTCTGTCGCCACAACTGCTACCATTCCAGTGCGACTCAATTCGAGAGAAACGGGAAGAGCAGAGCAGAGCTGAGCTGGGTAATGAGAAGAAAAAGAAAAGCAGAAAAGTTTTACTGTACTTTTACTTCTTCCAAAGGCTACCATGACATCATGAGATCATCATTCAGACTACCACGATGCTACCACAGACTCATTCATTTAACAAGGAGGTCATACTCCACGGCCACTACGTCACAACTACCATCACAACCAACAACTACCCTCTCTGAAATCACATCATCTATATTTGATATTGCACACGAAACCCCCAAGTCCATCCCTAAAACAAATAAGCATCTATCCAAGTTTTATCAAAGTTTGAAATCACAAGATCTTGAACTAACGTCAAAGATATTAACCGATATATCCAAGGATGCACAAAAGCCACGTCATAGTTATAGTCAAGATTTAGAGTTTTACCTTGACTGTTTAAAAGTAGTACTCGATAGTTACATGAATTGCACAACATTCAAAAGATTGAACCTACTACAACAAAATATTAAAGAGTATCAAGCTGTTGCTGAAACACTTGCTATCAGATTGGATGACCAAGATGAGGTTGAATTCCAGATGTTGAAAGTTATTTTGCATTTTTACTGGATTGCAATCAAAAGTAGACCATCGAAAGTATTCGGTATCCCCATAATGGAATACTTCATATACGTGTTGCATGAGTTCAAAATGGATATTAATGAATTTTATGGGAAATTGGATGGTGCAAACGATTTCCAACATTGCCTAAGTGGTATTTGTCAATTTAAAAATATAAAATTGGAACCGGTGAAGCAAATACTGGATAATCAGTCCGCATCAGAATATCATGTTCCCATCGATTCATATCTTGATAAATATGGTGGGATAAATCATCAAGGAGTTAGTGATTACATATCCAAAAATAAGTTCGAATGGAATGGTAAACGAATACGGGGACATATTTTTGAATTTTATGATTTGTTAGCGGAAGATGAAAAACCGAAATTTATGAAGGAGTATTTGAAATTCAACAAGGTGAAACAGTTGAATCTTGAAAAATATACTAAATGTCTTGTTCAGAATTCTCAATTTAGCGAAAAAGAGTCATTTAGAGGATTAAAGTTTGGAATAACCGAAGCAGAAATTGTAGATAATTGGGTAACCAAGGTGACTGAAAAGGTAGTGGAGGTCATGAACAAGGAGAAACCAGATCCTGGAAACGGTAAAGCAGAAGAGATCCTTCAGTATTTCAAACCATTTATGGACATTGTCACCATAGAATCAACAGTGAATTTCCTTATACAGTCATTATTGGGTCCGTTTGAACAAAATCGAATCAGCCTTGTGTTTAGAAAAATGAGGGCTTCCTATCCCCGTTTTTTGGATCGCTTAGATTTTTCTTTGCCAAACCTTCAAACTATAAAAAAATATATTATGGAAGATACCTATGATCAATTTTCCGAAGTTTTGATCAAATTGATTGTTGAGAATTGTCGAATTGTTATAGAACCAGAAGAATATACCAATCTTGAGAATGTATTAGCATTAAATCAAGAAAAAATTGGAAAAAGTTTCACAAGTTGCAATGAGAAATATGAATATTCTGCGTTTGCTTATGGTAAGGAATATAATCGAGATTCCGGGTTTATGAATAGTGTCGTCGATCGTCATCCAATGCTTGAACTACAATTAACAAATCTTCTAGCTGGCACACGTTTGCATCATTTCCCATTATTACATCCACCCAAAACTTGGACAAGTGTACGGAGTGGGGGATACTTGAGAAACCAAACTGAAGCAATTTCTACGACTGATGAATTCTATCGAAGATTGATGACCAAAGCCAGTACATGTGGTCATCTAGATACGGCATTGAATTGTCTTGACCAATTGGGGAAAACTGCATGGGTAGTCAGTCCACAAATATTGGAAGTATTTAACAAAGTGATAAAATACAAGGAAGGGTTTTTAGACATTCCACCCATGAAACCTCCCAAGAGCAAACCATATGCTGAAAGACGTGATCTTGCCAACTTAAGATTTGAATCTGAGTTAGTCAATCAAGTGGCCAATGGATTTGGTAAGAATGGTGATATACTCCATCATTGTTATATGTTTGATTTTAGAGGAAGAGTATATCCTTATTCCTCTTTGAATCACTATGGTCAGGATATTGCAAGGGCCTTGCTTTTGTTTTGGCAAAGTCGCCCATTGGGTAGTAGGGGTTTCTATTGGGTCAAATATCATTTGGCATCCTTTTTCAATGTAACTGACAGTGAAAAATTCTTTGAAGACAATAAAGAAAATATCCTTAATTCGGCAACCAACCCTCTCGATGGGGATAAATGGTGGATGACAGCTGATAAGCCATTTTGTGCATTAGCCGTTTGTTTTGAAATCAAGAAAATATTAGAATTTGAAGCATCGGGAAAGAAAATTGAGGATTATTTATGTCGTCTTCCTGTTCATCAAGATGGATCATGTAATGGATTACAACATTATGCTGGATTGGCACTTGATGAGCTGGGAGGTAGAGCGGTGAATTTGGTTTCGCTGGATAATCAAAAGCAAGATGTTTATGTTGCAGTGATGAACCTTGTCAGATCCAAAATAGAAAATGAGCTTGCCAATGGTGAAATCCCACCAGAAGATACTGAAAAGGTGAAATTCTATTTGAAAATACTTCATCGAAAATTGGTGAAACGACCAATTATGACGACTGTTTATGGGGTAACATTAATCGGAGCTGGTCGTCAAATTCAAGGTGTTGTTGAAGATATCATTGAAGAGCATCGTATCAACCCAACTAAATCCAAATATGATGCGAAAACTTTAGAAGAATTATCACAATTTAGATTAAAAGATGCAATGTATCTTGCCAAGAAAATATTTGAATCGATCAATGAATTATTTGGAAATGCCAAAAAAATCGAAAGATGGTTAGTTATGAACGTCCGAAGAATGTTGACATCATATAATGTCAATTTGATTAATTTTTTACAAGAAAACCAGCCCAAACTATATCAAGGTGTCTACTATCGTCCATATAGTTATGCCCCCATAAGTTGGATTTCCCCTAGTGGATTCCCTGTTATACAAACATATCGTGAATTTAAATTGAAAAATCTTAAAACTACAAATGGAACAATTTCTAAAATTGATTCACGAAGAATTTCCCCTATGGACACACGCAAACATCAAGCGGCCATAGCCCCCAATTTTATTCATTCCTTAGATGCAGCACATATGTATCTAACCTGTAACGCTGCAAATAAAGCAGGCATCACTTTTACATCCGTTCATGATTCTTATTGGACTCATCCGAATCATGTGGATATTTTATCCAAGTTACTTCGAGAGAAATTTGTGGAGATTTATTCCCTGAATTATATGGAATTGGTAAAGAAAGATTTCGAAGAACAAATGGCAGGTTCTTTCCAATTGGTGGAATATGATATAAGAGAATATAAGGAATTACATGAGCAAATTACGGAATTTCGTAAGGGGTACCCGGAAATGAAAAGAAATCACCTATTGACTTATGAATTGAAACAAATGAGTAAAAAAGGAGAGACGCATCCAATCCTGAAATTGCTTCAAGAATTCAACCCCAAATTCTATCAAAGGTCGAGCAAATCAATGTATGATTACGATGATAAGGATTGCGCTCAGAGGAAACCTCCGAAAAGAGCACACTATGGGGAAGTGTTTATCCCTGTTAGAATTTTAGAATTGCCATCTAGGGGAGATCTAGACATTAGAGAGGTGTTAAATAGTAAATACTTTTTCTCATAAAATTTATGTAAATAGAACATTTTTAATGAACAATTATAGATTTATTAATTAGTGTTATTTATCATTTTCTCTAATTTACCCAAAACTTTATCTCGATGAATCGTCATAGGATCATCATCATCATCATTGAAATTGGAATAATTACCTGTTTTGTACTCATCATCATCACCCTCATACCCTTCTCCTTCTCTTCCTTCTTGATAGTAATAATCTTCATTATCTAGATTTTCCAATTCTTCATAATCATAATATTCATCATATTCATCATCACCTTTAATCCCCACTCCATCATGAGGAACATATATTCCCTTATCCCCTTCCTCGTCACTTTCATTTTCACTCACGTCTCTGTTCCTGCCAATTATATCTTCATCATCAAGTTCAACAGCATTAGTAACAATTAACCCACCATCATCTTCATCACTAGGATAATCATTCTGATAGAACGATTCAGCATTGGAGTCTTCGTCATCGGTCAACACACTAGGACGATTTTCATCTTCTTCATCATTCATTAATAAACTTTGATCATTTTTCGCATCATCGAAAAATCGAATATATCCAATTTGTGTCAGGGGGTGATTTGCCGTGGTTAATGGTGGTTCATTATCTATCAATTGATAGACATCATATACATATTGCGATTCTTCCACTTCTTCTCCATGAATCAATGGTGTTCTTATCAAAGCAGGAACCGTTGAAGAGGAGTCATTGCTTGCTCTTCTATTCTTACCTCCTCGTAATTTTCTCTTGGATTTGGTATCACTGTGGTCCAATGTGAGGAAATTATCTACCATGTCGGATAATTCATTGGGAATTTGCACATCTTCTTCGGTTTGATGTCGAGGAATGATGAAATTTCTCTTAGTTTGATGAAGCTGATGATCTTTATCGGGTTCGGGAAAGGGGCTTTCATCCATTGAACCATGTTGGGATTCTGCCAATATGGTGCTCAAAATTGCTTCATCATGAGCATTGACCTTATTGGATTCATCAGTTCTGGCTAATTTGAAAACATAATTGAGATTTTCAGCACTGATTACTCTTCGTGGGGTTGCGATGGGAGATAATTTGGGGGAAGCTGTGGGAGTTGAAGGTTTGGATCGTTTTACACCTCTTCTGTCTTCTAGAATCAATGCTTGTAAAGGATCTTGATGTCTTTTTCTTTTAATTCTTAAGATCTTAGGTGGTTGGGTAGACATGGTTTTGGCGATAGTGGGTTATATTTGTTTGCTTTGAAAAGAGTTGTGGAGTGTTATTTGTAAAAAGAAAGAGAGAGATAGTGAACTTCGACAGAATGTTGGTCGAACGAGAGGCAGACAAAAAAAAAAAAAAACCAAAAAAAAAGTAGTGACCGTTGTCTAATTATTAATGCTTGTATGAATATTAAACACAACAGCAGGAAACTGTGTTATTTCTGCGGTGACATTAGCTTCAATACCAAAATTCATCAATATACCTCGTATAACTCCACATGGGAACCATAAATACACCTTTGATTTGGCCAAAGTATCTTGCATACCTTTCGAACTGTTCAATTGTGCAATCAATTTGTAGCTATTATCCACCAACACAAACGTTCCTCTATGATTTGTTCTTAGGTTATCCATCTGTTTGTTATACAAACATCTCCAAACGTCTCGACAGACAAATTTCATGATGTCCAAAATATCAACCACCTTATTGCCAGAACTCTTGTATAATAACACCTCCGCAATCTTCAAACCTAAATTGTATCCGTATGTCTCTACTCTAATAGTAACATCGTCGTTATCAATCAAGTCCGAATCAAGGATGTTGACAGTTCCAGGCAAGTCTTCTTTAATTGCCGAAAGTTGTTGGTCTATTCTGGTTTGTTGCGATTCTTCATCAAATGTGGCCACCGTGGGATCTAGGAGTTTATGTGAAACACGAATTGAAGTGGGAACAAGTTCCTGTAGTAAAAATTGTAAACTGGAGTTATTGACATATGTCTGTTGATCTAAGACATCATTACTATCGGACATGGTATGTATGTTGCAAATGGGGTTTGATCTTGATTGTCCCAATTGTTCACCCAATGCTTGGATTTTTTTTTTAATTCTTTTTTTTTTTTGGTTGTCCCAGTTCGGTCCAACTACCACACGCACTTTGATGATAGTTAAACGGATCACATACTTATTACTTTCCAATTGACGATAATCTAAAAGCAAGTACTACATATGCATGAGTTTTGTTTTGGAATGAGTTATTATGATCCAATGGTATTATTTGAGATTGTGAAGGAGGATTGCAAGATAGAGGCAGCCAAAGACAGACGCGTCTTATGGGGTGATTATTGAATTTAGAAAAAGATCTACTAAATTGGGAACTGGGGATATAGTTCACCGCTTTACAATGGAGGTGACATTCGGAAACTTAACTAGTTGAATTGTGAGAGATGACGTGAACATAACTCAAGGTTTGAACCAACTGAGGCACCCATTTTACGAAACATGTTATCTGAGAATGCCTTGGGCATTTCCGAATATGTATAAAACAAACACCTACGCTACAACATTACAACAGGTATTAGAATTCAGAGAAACAGATATTTAAGTTTGATTAAACTTTTTGCCACTTGAATATGAGCAACTAGGGTAACATTATTTTAGTTTGTGATGATTGATAGCCACGATGTATTGATGTTCTCGTTCTGGTCATGGGGGTCGTGTTCTTTGGCCACGCAAACAAACAAAAGTCACATGTGTCACAAAAATGTCAAAAATCTAAGCAATTTTGTGTAATGATGGGTAAAACACGACTTGGATGAACCACGGTAACCACACGACAGTACATGGTCGTGTAAATGTAACAAGAGAAAAAAGAAAAAATTTGAAGGTTAACGCAATTTCCGCCAATTTTTTTTTTTTTCAATTGTTTGGGTTTTTTTGTTGTTGTGCATCAGTGGGCTTTTGAGGAATTTCATTGTCTTGTGTTACATTATGGGCCGAGCTTGTTAAAAGTTGTCTCTAAATTGAAATAGACTTAGAATTGAGTTATGGTTTTTTAGTGATTCACTCACCCAATTGAGTTTTCACCAGCTTACAACACCATGGTTATATCTTTCCGTCCCAACAAGACAATGGTACAAGAGGATATTCCAAGGAAAAGCAAAGGATAAAAATGGATAACAAAGTTTAATGAATGACGTGCATTGAGAGACAAAACAAGATAGTTAAAGTTTGCTTTAAAAAAAACAACAACAACAACAACAAGAAGATATAGACGGTGGTGGTAGATTGAAAAACTAGGAAATTCCTAGCCCAACAACAATATACTAACCTACCCTGGGCTTGTCAATAACAAAGAAAAATAACGCCAATGGAAGAGAATAGTAATATCGGCATTACAGAAAAACAAAAAGAAATAGAAATAGAATAAGGAGTGGGAGTGGGAGACAGCATGTGTGGTTAAGCTTTTTTAAGGATTTACCCGATGATGGAAACGGGAAACGGGAAACGGGAGAGGAAGAAGGAGAATTTATTAGTTATTCTGATCGGTTATATTCGTTTTGTTGTTTCTGTTTCTAACTCCACCAGTGTTTCTTTTTTCTGAATTTGGTTCTTTCTGAGTCACACACTTGACACTGTCTGTATGGTTGTCATGCTTCTAGTGAAAACCATAAGCTAGTTGTTGGTGTTGGGTACGATAGGATTACGCACGACTAGATTTACGGAGTTACTTAGTTGGTTAGTTGGTTGGTTACTGGATGTATTTGATTGTTTTGGGGACACAAAAGAGAGTATTGGTAGTATTTACTATTATAGCTTACCCTATTTGAATCCTTTTAGTTTCTTTGATTCTTATTCTTCGTGTTTTGATTGAAATTAATTATATTACCCAAAAACAGGCGGTGGCTTTTGTTTCCTTTCGTTTCCTTTCTTGCAGTGAATAACAATTTTATTTTATCCTATGGATATGGTTATTATTATTATTTGTAGTTGATGAGATGTAGTAAATAATTGTAGCCATATAAATAATTATACATTTGCTGGGATTTCTTTTTGGGCAAGAAATTTTAATTGTCCTTTTTTATATTTATTTACTTACTGGATTTAAGGTTTACACTACAACTATTGCTAGTATCACTATTTAACAACATCCATATCTTCACAGTCATTCTAGTAGTCATATCTGATATTTGATACTCGATATTTGATAGTTGTTGTACCGGTATTCACACACCCATCATCACACGCATACTCACAGTTACGTGACAAAAATATTGGGGTTATTTTTCAAAAAAAAAAAAGCCTGGTGCGCGTGAGACTGACACAAACTAAGAGACACAAACACTAAGTAAGCAAGAGAGAAAAGAAAAAGTGAGAAAGTAAGTGAGAGATTTTTTTTTTTTTTTTTCCCCTTTCCTTTTTTTTTTCATACACTTCTTTTTCTTCCTTTATACACTCAACCAACTATCACCTACATTAAAAAAAAAAAACAAATCACTACACAAATTACTCAAACACACATACACTAACACTTCACTATACCATCTACTTTTTTATTCATTCTTATCACCAAGGAACTTATTATCCTCATATTCCCCATTCTATTCATTCATCTACCACACATATCAACATCGCATTATTCTTACTCCTGCCCCGCCCCCCAACTCATTTAGTTTCTTCATCTGACAAGGAACGTGTTTCTTACATTACTTCATTTTTTTTTTTTTTTTTACTTTTTATTTCACCACTTACCCATTCAAGAAGTCATGTCACAATTTCATAACATACCCCAATCAAATGGCCCCCCTCCTCCACTTATCCAAGGGCCCTCGCAACAGCAACAGCAACAACAACAGCATTTACCACATCCTTCACAACCACCTCTCCAGCATATTTTGAATAACACTTACAATGGCAACCAACAACAACTCCAGCAGCAACATCAACATCAACATCAACACCAACCGCAACAAATCAATACTGCAACATCTGCGGGATTATTAAAAATCAGCAATTTACCATCCGATTTGACTAGAAGAGAGGCAACATTAATGTTTTCCTTGGTTCTTGATGAGATGTTGAGCATCGAAATAAATGATTACCAAATCTATGCCGTATTTAAAAATATCAATACCTGTATCACTACTGGCAAATTACTCGATGGGAAGCACATTTTCGGAAATGAATATCCACCTATAAGTGTCGAGTATGAAACCAACTCACTCCTAGGCTCCCCAACAAACATGTCCACCACCCAATCTGCATTTAATTCATTAAGGTTATCTACATCATCTGCATCTAATATCTCCCCTCCAAATATTACCAACTTATCATTGCATCATCAAAATTCAAACCCATCTCTCGGGAATGGCAACGCAAACCCTAACCCAATTTCAAATCAAAATCAAAACGCAAATCAAAATCCAAGTATAAATGCAAATCAGAACCCAAATGTACCATATGACGTGACTCAAAAACGACAATCCATTGGAAACCAACGTTCCAGATTTGTATTCAGTGACCCATTCTCACAAGAGCAACAGAATCAACAGCAACAACAACAACAACAACAACAACAGCAGCAGCAGCAGCAGCAGCAGCAACAGAATCAAGCGCAGGGTAATCAGAATCAACAACCACAGCCACCTATTATTCCTTCTGCGATGAATTCGGCACCTCCATCTACTGGTCCAACTGCTCTCGATTTATGTGAGATGAGTGGCAAATCGATATTATTGATGGAATCACAGAACGATGCAAGGGAATATGAAAACTTAGTGAGAGATTCATGGGACCCCACACATACCACTACTGGTATTCCCTTGTTATCATCAAACCCTCAAACTCCGGGTGTTAATTCTAATATTGATTGGAACAATCCAAATAATGGGTTAAATGGACCAAACCAATCCGTCGATCGTCGTAGGACTTCATCTGCATTTTTCAATACTGCCCCTGCGTTGAATACTATGACTTCGGAACAAACAAATCCACAACTTCCCCAACAAAAGGGTCCTAGTGCCGCTGGCTTGAGAGCTGTGTTGCAACAACCTGACCCACTGCAGCCGCACCAACAACAGTTGCAACAGCAACAACAAAGGCACCAACTGCAGCAACAACTGCAACTGGTATCTGTACCTCAACCAGTGAATACTCAGTCTAATCCAGCTGGTTTGCACGTTTCACCTCCATCGGTTCAGCAAAATCAACCACAGCCCGTTCAACAACAAGCCCAACAGCAAGTGCCACAGCAGCAAGTTTCGAAACCTTCAACCACACCTTCCCAACAAGCCACTACGAGTCCACCCACTCATCGAAGCTCTTCTACAACATCAAAAGACATTCCTGATTTATCGTTATTAGCCAGGGTGCCGCCACCTGCAAATCCAGCCGATCAAAACCCTCCTTGTAACACATTGTACGTGGGTAACTTGCCTCCTGATGCCACAGAAACCGAACTTCGTACATTGTTTGCACCTCAAAAGGGATTTAGAAGACTTTCCTTTAGAACCAAGAATCAATCATCTACCAATGGGTCAGGACCAACTAGTCATAGTCACGGGCCAATGTGTTTTGTTGAATTTGAAGATGTTGCCCATGCTACAAGGGCATTGGCTGAATTGTATGGAAGAGCATTACCAAGAGCAAGTGGTGGCAGTGCCAAAGGCGGTATTAGATTATCGTTTTCTAAGAATCCTTTGGGTGTAAGAGGACCAGGTAATCCAAGACGAACATCTACAAATGCTGCAACAACCAATGGTGTTTCCCAAGGCCAGCCACAACAACAGTCACAACAACCACAATCTGTACAATCACAACAAGGAGGTAATTCTGGATTCCTGAACCAGCACCCGAAGTAGTTGTTTGTTGCCATAAAACAAACATTTAATTTGCTCATTTTCCAGATATGCCATTATCCATTATCCATTTTTTATTCATTTCACTGTGTTTTATTCTGTATTTGTTTTTTTTTTTTTTATTCCTATCATACTATATTACTATTACTATTATTACTACTGCTAATGTTATATTTTCCGCACGTGGTGTGTGAGTTGTTTCATGAAAGACCAATGCTATTTTGTTAACTAATGAATTACAATTTTGCTGCAACAATTTTTCTTTTAATTTTATCATAACTTTACTTTGTATTACTGCTGTCATTTTTTATGTTTTTCTTTTATATTGTTGTTCATCATTGTCGACATTATCTACATTTGACTTATATATACATGTTTCTAGTCCTAGAAGGATATAAACCTAATTCCAAATGCTTTTGTTTTATATTCTTTACTTGTGCTGTATGTGTTTTTTTATTTTCTTTTATATGTTGTATCAATAAATTTAATTACATATATCATCATTATCAATAACAACAATGTCCTATAATTTGAATTTATTTATTCAACAAGAAAGGTAAGAGCTGTTTCTCTGTTGTGTCTAATTATCTATACATTAATCTATACATCTACTCGTTCAGGGTTTGGTTTCGAATTTTTTTCTTTTGGTTGTAAAATGGAAAAGACAATAGAAGATCCTTTTTTTTCTTACACTGTAATTATTATTATTACTGGTATTATTTTCCTTCTCTAATTTTTTTTTTTTTTTTGACGACCATATTCCCTTGTCAACCAACTATTGAACTTTATTTTACTTCCTTAATTCAATTGAATTTAACTTGGTGGGTGTGAGTGTTATTGTGACAGAATGACTAAAAGAAAAGTGAACAATTGCGTCCATGAATATCCTTCCTCTTCATCATCAACTTCATTCCACAATGACATATCTCGAAAACAATCCAATAACAACAACCATTCCAAGAATGTACATCTGAAACCTAATCCAATTGCCAACACTACAGCTGCTTCTGCTGTTGCTGCAACTAGCCCGACCATGAACAACAAATCCAAATCCAGAAAACAGAAATCTGTCTCCACGCAACCACCATATTCAGGTGTGTTAGGAGGCACAAGTGTAAGTAGAAATGGATTGCATTATGTCGATGCAACCACATTTATGGAATCCATTGAAGGACTTACTACCCAAATCAAATACGATTCAGATCTTGAATACTTGCGTCGGTTCATCAACAATTCATTTCAATAGCTTCACAAGATCTTTCGGGTCTGCATATACTTGTGTTATCCAATTGGTGCTTAACAAATCATCAGGACTTAACCGTTTCTCCGGTTGTGGATTTAATAAACCAAGAATGGATTCTCGGGAATCGTAATGTAAACTTTTGAATAATGACAACGCAGGGTTGGATTTGAAAGACGAATTCTTGTTATTTAGATCAGCAAGGATTTGGGTTAATTTGGAAGATGAATCTGGGAATTTGTTCTTGTAATGGATAAATGGTATGTTCATGGCATCTAAATCATTTGCCGTATTCCATGGACATTTCATTAAGAAAATAGTGAAATAAATAATCCCTAGGGCCCAGTAATCCAAGTATTTGAATTTTTCCGGGGATTTGGCAAAATATTCGTCATAATTGAATTTCTGGTCCTTGATTTCATGTTCAATATGAAATAATTCGGGTGCTTTGAAACTATTCGTTCCGCAGTATAACTCATGAGGGTTGTCTTTAAAGTATTCTTTGTAAGAATCAGAAGCGATGTTTAAACTATAACCAAAATCCGAAATCTTCAATACCCCATCGCAGTCAATCATGAAGTTTTCAGGTTTCAAATCGCGATGCACGATACCCTTTCGATGAAGATAACTTATTCCTTTCAAGATCTGTTTGAAAATTGCATCCTTCAAACTGGTGGATAGCTCGATTTTAAATCTTCTTAGTTTGGAAAGATAATCCAACAAATCCCCCTTGGCATAGTATGGTAGAATCAATGCTAACTCCTGTGAATCTGGGAAAGAGGCAAGGTCAACCAATGGGATGATGTTTCTATGGTTGCACATCTTCATGTTGTTGTATTCCCTCAACACTTCCCGTTTGTAATCCGATAACGGTTGGTTTTTCTTTTGCTTAACGCGTTTCAACACTAATGATTTGGAATGCGTCGAATCGGTCCCTTTAAAGATGATCCCATTTGCTCCTTCATAGATCGGTTTTGAGGAAGATTTGGAATACTGGACCCCTACTATTGGTATCGTGTCTGGTGAGACTTGATCAAAACTGAACGCTCTAAACACTGGTGAAGGTGGCACTCTTGGTTTGGAATTGGGACTGCCTTGTTTAGGAGGAGACATGGACTGAGACAGGGTTTCGTTGTTGGTGGTGGTGGTGGTGGTGGTGGTTGTCGTGTTTATGCCTTTTGGTACTTTCGACGTAAATGATTTGAACATGACTCGTAAATCTTTTAATCTCGGACTGGTGTGGATCTGTGAAAGTTGCTAAGCTGATCTGGTTATGGTTGTAGTTACGGTCACTACTTGTTGAAGGAAAAAAAAAAGTGGGTCTATTGTTCTTGAATTGTCGGGGTATTATTTTTCTTTTTAACGTTGATCTTGTAATTATCTGAGTATCATGGATGGCTTTGTTCCATGGGTGGGTGGGTAAGAGTGGGGGGAGAGAAAGATATCTGTTAATTAAGTTTTAGGTGTAAAAAGAGACAGAATGCATGAGAGAGAGAGACAGAGCAAAAAAGAAAAAAAAAATAATGGAATCGAACAGAGAAGGAACGAACGAAGGGAATGGTTTGAAGCGAAGCAATCACAAAGAAATTCTTTTTTTTTTTCTTCGGCCCCCGTTGCTGTTTGTCCGATAATTAGATTGTTCCCCAACAACGCTCATTTATTGCCCCTTTAGTAATTTATGATTTATGCAATTTCATATTCCAAGAATGTTACCCAACAGATGCAGATGAGCATCTATACATGGAACAACATCATGATAAGTAATTAATTAACGGGGGGTGATCTAATTAAGGACAAGGTCATGGTTCCACCATTAGGAAGTGGTACAGGACATGCAATAATCCTCCTCCCATGGGCTGTTTTTTTTTTTTTTTTTTTTGGTTGTGGTTTTATCTGCGGGCATAAAGATATCATCGTTGTGGTAATGGATTTGAGTGATGGAGTGAAGGAAATAATTTGTTCCGAAATTACTAAACCCCTTTTTTTTTCCCAAGGCAATTATTATATTTCTGGCTACGATGTACATATGCAATTACTTGTCGCCTTACTTCCCATTCTAGAAGTCGAGAAAACGCAATGCGGGTATTCTGTTTCAGGCAAGGTGCAGCAGAGTAGGGGATGAAATCGTCGCCCATCCCCCGTTCCAAATTAAGCCAGCCTAAAAAAAAAAAAAGAAAAGAAAAGAAGGGAAAAGCCTGGAACATTAACTAACTACAACGGTAACAATATCATAGGGCTGAAATGGACAGTGTCGAGATATGAGCAACCATTGCCGGAAGGTGTGGTTTGAAGAATTCACTCGAGAGAAACGAAAAGGGAAAAAGATTCAGAATTAATCGAAAACCATAACAACAATCAAGGGTTGTTGCAATCTGAATGGGCTAAATAAAGTGTGGGTCGTTCTTGTTTAGGCAATAGTCACACTCAATTCACACAACAATAAAAACAAGACAATAGTGGTTCTATCGTCACACCCAGACGTCCACACAAAATAACTTTTACAAATTCAAATACAAATATAATTGCTATTGCTATTATGACACACCATGGGCTGAATTTCCACCGAGACCTGTACACAATGTATACATATGATTAGTGAAGGCGGTAATTGTAGTGGTTGTGCCAGCAACACTGTCAAAGACTGTTTGCATTGCCTTCAAAGTTTTTCTTAATTCCTTTCGTTGCCTGCCTGACTGCTAGATTGTTAGTTTTCTTTGCTTGCCTGACCTTACAGCCTCGAGAGATAAAAAAAAAAAAAGAGCAAAGAACAAAGAGCAATGCACAGCAAGAAAAGAAAAACAATTCACACACTTTAGTCACTCTCACTTCGACTTCCACTTCCATTCCTCTACAACTTTCCTTCTTTTTTTTTTTTTGTCCCTTAATTCCTTTTCCTTCTTGTACTTCTTCTTTTTCTATTTTTCTATTCAATTACCCTACCTGTATAAGGTATCAATTTTCTCAATATAATTTTCGTTATCCCTTGCCAATAGGTGTTCCATTCTTATCTTCCAACAACCACTTCTCCCCCAGACGAATGAGGTTCTTAACAATCATCCCTATATTTTTCCTATTAGGCTCAACCTTGCTATTGATCCTCACGGTGATCAATGGGGCTGGAACATCGTCCATCTTGGGTAAGTTCTATTGGTCGCAGACCGACACTTCCGGATTGACTGGAGTACCTTTCTCCACCACCAGATGGACGTTTTATAGACTCTGTGAAGAGGTCAACAATAGAAATGCCAATTGTGAAAATTCCAAGGCAGCTTTCCCATACTCCCCAGCAGACAATTTTGGTCGTGATAGTGGTATTCCTGAAAACTTCATTACTGACAGAGATACCTATTACTTTTTATCCCGTTGTGGATGGGCATTCACCCTTGTGGCATTATTTTTCACTGTGGTTGCATTGTTCGTCACCCCATTGAATATTTGTTTTAATTTTGGTGGGATCTTTGGCATTATTTTCACCTTTATTGCCCTCTTGTTTGACATCACCGCAGCAGCGTTGATCACAGCCGCACATGCCAAGGGAAGACACGAATGGAACCGTGCTGGATTCCGTACATCATTAGGAGCTACAGCATTTGGTATTTTGTGGGCCTCGGTGGCTACATTGATTATATCATTCGTTAGTTTGGTCGTGGCCTTTGTGTTTGCTAGAAGATCAAGAAAGGGGGTCAATGGCGTTGACATCTCGGGCAATACCGTGCCTGCTGCGGCTGGCGCCAATGGATATCCTAAAGAGAATAGTAGTTTCCAACGTGGCGAATATGAACATGGTGATCATCCTGCTGCTGGTGATGGAGAACCTGGCTCTGATGCTTCAAAGTTTAGATTCTTTAGAGTCAAGAGAGCAAAGCCAGATGACGCCTAGTTGTGTTCAAATCAAAGTATTTATATATACCCTCAAACCGCGGTTCCCATTCTTTTCCTAGTTTATTCGTTCTAAGAAAACGATGTAGAGGAAGTCTATGCTAGTGATTTATTTTTTATTATTTGTTTTATTTATTTCCAAAAGAAGTTTTTAGTTGA
Organism: Candida frijolesensis; assembly: GCA_030557105.1. NCBI lineage: Eukaryota > Fungi > Ascomycota > Pichiomycetes > Serinales > Debaryomycetaceae > Candida > Candida frijolesensis. The sequence goes on along the minus strand of JAKTVH010000368.1, from coordinate 22,685 downwards.
TTGATTGATTCCCAATTGTTGAGTTGTTTTTATTTTTGATTTGTTTATTTGTTAATCCGTTGTTTAAGTTATTTTTCGAATTAATCCCATTTTTCCATTTTTCTAATTTTTTTTTTTTATTTTTCCGTTTCTTGTAGTAAGTATTACATAATAATAAATAATGCACCAAATTTTTCTCTTTGTGTTTGTTTTGATTGCGAAAAGAGAGCAAAAAAAAAAAGTTATGCGCAACTCTTGAGATTGGCTGCAACAATCACAATCAAACTACATATACCGAACTCAGCTTATCTTTATCCGTTAAAGTACACCCATATTTAAGAAGATGTGGTGGTTAATTATATCCACTGTCTAACATAACAATTATTTTTACTTTTTTTTGACTTCTCCTCTCTCTTTGCATAACAAACCAGGTTGTAAAACATGCAAAACCCAAGTTACGTTTGTGTACAAAAAAAAAAACAGATTTGTAAATATATACATTACCGACTATACAAATGGATTTAATACACGTTATCTCTTTTGTTATGCCAAATAGCTGCAAAACTTTATGTCGTAGAAAGATGGGATATACCGCCTTGAAAAATGAGAACTTCAAAAAAAACACATATACACAAGCAAAAAAAAAAAAAAAGAAAATCAAGACAAAACCCCAACAAACAAAACACAATAAACAACATCAAAAATTTTCAATATTTGAAGAATAAAAATCAGAGAACCAAAACTGTACTGTTGCAAAAATTTCCTTAATTATCTTCTTCATTGGTTTTGGTTTTTTATCATTACTATTACTATTCCTTTCCGAGAATCACAGACACAAATACAGTGACGGAGACACCGACAAGGAGAATAGAGAGGGTTTTTCTTTGTCATAAATCTACATCTCTTAAAGAACAAATTTTTCGTTTCATCCATTGAAAGCCAAAAAAAAAACCTCCATCTAAATACAGTCTTAATTATTGTAAAGCTTCAATAATAAGAAAGGATTTTTCTTTTCTTTGCTTGTTCATTTCATTTTGGAAAAAAAATTTCAAGTCCAAAAAAGAGCTTTGCATTATTCATAATCGTCATCAATCATAAGTAGAAGTTTAAAAAATGGTTCCTCAACAACTGTCAATCATGTCATTTCCAATTGAAAGTTTGATGGATATACCATTTCCAGAAGAATTATTCCCATCACATCAACAACAACAATTCAATTTGAATTTCAATCTCAGTCGTTCATTGCTTGATGTTCCTTATGATTTGGTGGAGAACGAGCTCAAGAGACCCAATGAGTTGGATGTTTCAAGTAATATACCTATTGATTCACAAGCTCTTCAAGATGAAATATTACATCTTTTGCATGAATATTCTGAAACAAATACTAATGGTGGTTATGCATCTAATAATAATAATAATAATTTTATTGGTGACAATACCCATCAAATCGATGGAGACGGTGGAAATGATGATGAAAATGCATACATAGACGAACATTGTGAGGTGTTAAAATATCTCGACGGTTGTGGTGGTGGTGGTGGTGGTGGTGAAACTGTATCTCCCAAATCATACATGAATGGATATATAAAATTTATCATGGATTCAGCCAATGCTATATTGGAACCAATGGAAGGAACAAGTTATAGTAATAATAATCATACTCATTCTAGTGGTAATAATGAGAAGGAACTTACTCATGAAGAAGTTCTTGAAATATTTGAAGCAACATGTAGGGAGATTGACGGATGGAAGTCGTTATCAGATGATTCAATTTTGCCTATTCATGAACAACCACAATCGCAACCACCAGAATTATCATCACCACAAGTCCAAATCAAGTCACAGCTGCAATTACCTGTGCAAACACAAGTGCAAGTGCAGCTACCACCAACACCACCATTACAGCAAGGTGGTGAGAATAATAATACCATTGTGGTCGACTCATCATCGGATTTGCCAATTATCCCACAGCTGAAAGGTCTTGAACCATATTTCCCATCTTCGAAAACTCAAATTCCATTCTTGATCAATCGAAGATCATCCTCAGCTGATTCAAATAAATCCGATGCACATCTGCAATTGTCATTAAATGTAGCAACCAAAGTGATTGCCACGACCAATCTCAACTCTCACTTCAACACCAATTCCAATTCAAACTCAAATTCTAACTCTAACTCCAATTCAAATTCAAATTCAAATTCAAATTCTCCAAGTGATGGTGGGAGAGGTGGAGCCAGTAGTAAATCCCCACGAAAAAGAAAATCGGATAATAGAACATTTTATAAAAACTCCAAATTGAATTTCTCCACATTAAACATTACTTCGCGTCCTGATTATCCATATTCTTCCTTATTATCCAACCAATCATGTAAAATCCCCAATGCCTACCAATGTATCATTTTGAATGAAAAATTGATTTCCCCCATTAATTGTACACAAACCTGTCGTGTTCAACGCACCTTGTTTGTTCGTGCTCAATTGGATGAAATCACCAAACAACATTTCCAAGGTGAATATGAAATCACGTCAAATCCAAATTTTAAAAAAACTTCATATGAAGCACAATATATTTTAACCAAATTGGATAAATCTGGCAAGCCTGACAATACCACACGTGCAGGATTATGTCCATATTGTGAAAAAATTGAATTTTTCGGATTGAAGAATTCCTCTTATGGGAATCATTTGGCTTATAAACATGGGATTTTAACCAATGGGAATTCTGTACCTGATCCCAAATTTTATGGAAGATATAAATTCAAAAAAGGGGAATATGATGAACCGGAAAAGAAGAAACGTAAAACGAATGCTCACATTTTGGAAAGGGAAGGAGTGTTGTGTACGAATTGCTGGCAGATCCTTGAAGTTAATTGTACTTCAAGAAGTTCAGTCTTGGGCCATTATCTTCGTCACTATCGTGATTCTCATGTGGGCAACAAAAAGGAGATTGTGAAACATGAAAACGAAGATCCGTTGTCAACTTTTGATCCAATTGTATTTGAGTTTATAAATAAATGGAGATAAGAATCTAACTGGATGGGACTCTAAACGGAGGGACAATGGGGAATGGTGGTGGAACATTTTTTTTTTTAAAAAAAAAAAAATATTAATTATTTTGGTGTAAGTGGAAGGAGTTAAATGATCTTCTTATCTATCATATATCATTTTGCTGATGTTTACTTTATCGTCTTATTATTTTTTTTTTTTAATTATCATATTATTAGAATTTAAAAAGGTTTCGTAATATTGTTCGTCCATTTGCTCTGGCGAGTTCATGAATTTCATGGACGTAGAAAGTTTTTCAGGTGTTGATCCAGGAGTCGTGTGGAAAGTGTTAAAAATATATATACGAACCTAGCTACCAAATTTTGTTGCAAATCATTTCATGAGTTCCTATTTAGTTCCAAAGCTTGATCAAATTCTGAATCATTGACCATGTGCTATTCATTAAAAATGTTGACGAAATTTAGATGCGTTCAAAGTTGTTTTTGTAATTTCCTAGCAAATTACAGTAGGTTTCTTGCAAAGTTCAGTGTAAAATTATTGTAGATTGATTCTCTAGATTCAAATAAACGTATGGTGCAGCAGATCTACGTTTTGAACAATAAAATAAGATCCTACTAGCTTCTGCTCATGTCACAATCACTCAGAATTCCTTTCCCGAGTTCAATACACGACGTCATTAATTTTGGAAAGCTAATGACCTAGATATATGTTAGGCTGAGAACCCCGATAGGGGAACTAGACTTGGGTTTGAAGCTGTATATTGGCTTGATAAGCGTAGGAACTATAGAAGAAAGAGTGATACTAAAGGATACAAAATATACTGGAGCGTGAGCGAGAGGTGGTGAATATCCTTGGAATTGGTGGATACACGTCTCTACCTGACAATATTCTACACTATAGCTTCATATCTAGTTTTTGGCAGCGTCTTCCTTCAAACTAACAATTCTGTTTATGATCAAAGCACCATCCCTGGAATCTTTGTCCAAGCAGAAGTAACCCTCTCTCAAGGCTTGGAATCTGATAGTATTATTTCCGGCATTCTCCTTGATGTTAAATTCACTTCCTGGAACTTCAACGTTCATTGGGGATTTGGCAATGATTTCCTTGATGTTATCTTCGACAACAGCATTAGTCAAAACTTCTTCACTATCAGGATTGATATCTTTCAAGTAACCATCTGGATGAGCAGATGGGTTTTCACTGTTGAACAATTGGTTGTAAATTCTAACTTCTTTAACAGGAACTGCAGAACTCTTAGGAACCCAATGAATATAAGTCTTTGGTTTGGCTTTAATTCCTTCATCGTAGTTAACATGGACAATTTTCTTGCCATCTTTTTCTTCAATGGATTTGAAACTTATGTTGAATGGAACTTTCATCAAACCAACTGGTTGACCTGGGGCCAATCTGTAGAATTCCTTATCGGCAGGTTCTTCACGAACATCACTGGCATCAATATAAACATGTTTGGAAAAAACCAATTTACGAGAACCCATCAATTTTTCGTCTTTGCCAGGTTGGAATGGAATTTCTACTTCCAAATTGAAGTCTTCATCAACATTATCAATTACAACTTCAATTGGGTTTAAAACCATCAACAATCTAGGAGTGGTTTGATCAAGGTAATTACGGACAGCGCTTTCAAATCTGACAGATTGAATATTGGTAGTGGCAGTAGTCACACCCAATGTGTTGATGAATGACAAAATGGCTCCTGGTGGAACACCTCTTCTTTTGATACCTTCCAAAGTGTACAATCTTGGATCATCCCAGCCTCTGACATATCCTTCATTGACCAATTTGGCAATCTTTCTCTTCGACATAATCGTACCAGTCAAGTTCAATCTACCATATTCACGTTGTGCTGGTCTATAAACGTGCAAGGCATCACATAGCCATTCGTATGATTCTCTGGATAACACAAACTCGGTGGTACACAAAGAATGGGTAATGTTTTCAAATGAATCCACCAAACAATGAGTGAAATCGTAAGTTGGATAGATCTTCCATTTATCACCAGTACGATGATGAGGAGTGTTTAACACACGGTAAGCAACTAAATCCCACATCTGTGGAGATGGAGATTCCAAATCTTGTTTCATTCTCAATGTGGCTTCACCAACGGCATATTTACCATTCTTCATACCTTCAAATTCACGCAAGTTGTGTTCAATGGATTGAGATCTGTGCTTACAAGCTGTTCTTTCACCACCCAAGGTACCGTCTTCCTTTAATCCACGAGACACCTTGACTTCTTCTGGAGTACAGTGGCAAATATAAGCTTTATCGGCTTTAATCAATTGGACGGCCAAATCATATAATTGATCAAAATAGTCAGAAGAATAAGTGATTTTCCATGGTTTGTAACCCAACCACGAAACCATTTCCTTAATGGAATTGAAATAAACTTCTTCTTCAGCTTCTGGGTTCGTGTCATCAAATCTCAAATAACATTTACCACCATTGTATTGGGCATAACCAAAATTGACCATGATGGCCTTGGAATGCCCGATATGCAAGAACCCATTAGGTTCTGGTGGGAAACGGGTAAGGACTTTGCCGTCAATAAATCTTCTATGTTCTTCCAATAACTCAGGGTACATTTGTGGTTCTTCACCTGGCTTGTGCAAAGCCCCAAGGAAACCTTCACAGAACATGGATTTCTCAGGTTCATCCCCGAATGGACTCTTTTTCGCACCAGCATCAGCAGCAGTCTTGGTTGGTGCCTTTGGTTTCTTTTCTTTCTTCTTAGCATTGTCCCTTTCATCTTTTGGACCTAATCTGGCTAAGAATTCTTCATCTAATATTGGTTTGAAGATTTGTGCTGGCGCCCATTTCAAAGTAGGTTGGTTTTTAAGTTCAACCAAAACTTTAGATAAAATGGAGTATCTTTTGGCTTCCAAGTCAGTTTTAATAAAATCAAGATATTTGGAGATTTCACTTTTGGCTTGTTCTGGAGAAATTTCAATACCAACACCAGTCGCTTCATTGAATTTTGCCTTATCCACTGGTGCAGGGTTTTCTTGTAAATATTTAATACCTTCGGTAACTTGTAAAGTGGTTTTCAAATCACCATCACGGATACCGTTGATAATATACTCGTGGTTTGGAACAACACCGTTCTTACTTTCTTGGATGGCCAATTGGTGCAATAAGGTCAATTTCTTATCATCGTTGCCAGTGGTGTTCTTATCTAAGATATTGTACAATGCCAGGGCAACTTTTTTGTTTTTGCTAATGTCTGTTGCTTTCTTCTCGTTAAATCCAGCCTTGCTGAACAATGCAATCAATTCCTCTTCTGAAATAACAGTTTTAGAGGACATGGTGATGGTAAAAGATGAGATATGTAAATGTAGTTGGAGGAATGACTAAAAATGAAAATAAAATTTTTTTTTTTTTTTCGTTCTTTGTTTCTTTCTCATTTTTCACTTTTCGCATTCTCTCACCCATTAGAGAGGAAGAAGATGTATGTGAAGAGGACAAGATTACGAGATTTATATTAACAAAAGTATATACACTATTAAAGAGTCGGCATTATTGTCAAAGGCTTGTCCATCCTTCCATTTGTTCCAGTTCATTCACTGCTTTAACCAAGGTCGTGAGTCCCACCAAGCATTATCATTGATGATATCAACATGGTATTCCTTTATCTCAGCCTTCTTTCTCTTCTTGTCCAACCGCTGCTTTTGTCGGGAAGTTAAGCCTGTCTCGTCTTGTGCTTCGTACTCTTCAAATTCTCTGACGAATATCGTACCTTTCTTGTACATTTCCAATTCGTTGTTGTAGTTAATTCCACAGTCTTTGAACAATATTTCATTCTTATCTGCAGATACCGTCCCCATTAATCTCTGTTCCGCTTGTTGAGGGGTCATCTTCAATTTCAAGACCAAGTTCCAAAATGTGGTATTGTACAAATTATTTATATGACAATCGACCTGTCTCCAACTAAAATAATCTCGAATGTGTTTAAAAGTAGGATACAATACCGCACGGGCATCAAATGTGGGTAGATGGTCAATGTCCAATGGTTTATCTGGGAGCTCTTGTTGCCAATAGTGCATATAATAGGTGGACATCAATGACGCAAACAACGTCGTTAGTTTCATCTCTCGTCTTTCGTACAAGTCACAATTGCGGCGCAACAAAAAGGAATACTCATCAGAGTCACCATACGCAAGTAGAACATCACTGTATTTCTCCATTATTTTACAGGCTGCTTTGTTGATGACTTGAAGTGCTCGGAAATCGTTCGGTTTATCAAATTCATAAAATTGTGAAAACTTGTGAAACCCCTTGCCATCCACACGGATAATTATGTAAGTATCTGGCAATAGGAAGTTCTCCTTTTCAAACAACTTGACATACTCATACTTGGAATTGGCCATTGTGATCTTCTAATTGATATCAGAAATTGAGTTCAAGTAGATGATTAATAATAGAAAAAGGTAGGCGGAATTTTTTTTTTTTTTTCAACAGGGGCACTACCCCCCATCAACAGCCTTCTCATCTCTCACACAAAATTTTTATTCTGATTTTCTGATTTTCATTCTCTTCTTCTTTTACAACATCTTTATTCATCTCATACAGTCCCCATCCACCTAGTTGTCGCCATGACATTAGCGCAATTCAGAACTTTAGAAACGGATAAAAGATTCAAAAATCCTCCCAAGGATAACAACTCCTACCCATTGTTAAAAGATGCGGTTGCTCCACATGTTGGTTCATTCAATGCCTTGATGGATGGACCAGAGGGCGGCCTTTTGAACCTTGCCGTGAAAGATATTGGATCGAAAACTATATTTGACACCCCTGAAACATCTACCCGTCTAGGTAATAAACTTAAAATCAGAGTTGATTCCGTCCAATTAGCCAAACCTAGTGTTCCAGCCAATGATAAATTGTCTTTGAACAGAAAGACTTTTCCAAGTGAATGTAGAGAAAGAATGGTGACTTATAGATCGAGATTGATGTTGAATGTCACGTGGAGTGTAAATGATGGCGAGGAAGTACTGGAAATCAGAGAAGCAGGTCAGATCCCAATCATGTTGAAATCGAACAGATGCCATTTGGAAAAATTGACACCAAACCAATTGGTTGAAGCCAAAGAAGAAAGTGACGAATTGGGTGGATACTTTATCGTTAATGGTATTGAAAAATTGATTCGTATGTTGATTGTGCAAAGACGTAACCACCCTATGGCGCTCATACGTCCATCTTTTGGTAATCGTGGAGCTTCTTATACTAAATATGGTATCCAAATTAGATGTGTTCGTCCAGATCAAACTTCGCAAACCAATGTTTTGCATTACTTGAATGATGGTAATGTGACCTTTAGATTCTCATGGAAGAAGAATGAATATTTAGTTCCTGTTATGATGATTTTGAAAGCCTTGATTGAAACCAATGATCGTGAAATTTTCGATGGTATTGTTGGTAATGACACCGGAAACTCATTCTTGACCGATCGTTTGGAATTGTTATTGAGAACTTACAAGAAGTACCACTTAGACTCACAACAAGAAACTTTGGCATACTTGGGTGACAAATTCAGAGTTGTTTTCGGTGCTACTCCTGACATGTCTGATATTGACGTTGGCAAGGAAGTGTTGAAGAGAATCGTTTTGGTACATTTACCAAACAACACCGATAAGTTCAGAATGTTGTTGTTCATGATTAGAAAATTATACTCCTTGGTTGCCGGTGACTGTGCTCCAGACAATCCCGATGCCACCCAACATCAAGAAGTCTTATTAGGCGGTTTCCTTTATGGTATGATTATCAAGGAAAAAATTGAGGAATATTTACAAAATATCAAATTACAAATCCAATCCGATATCAATCGTGGTGTCGGTATCAATTTTGACGATAGAAAATACATGACTAGAGTATTCCTGAGAATCAACGAAAACATTGGTCAAAAATTACAATATTTCTTGAGTACTGGTAATTTGGTTTCCCAATCCGGTTTGGATTTGCAACAAGTTTCCGGTTATACTGTTGTTGCTGAAAAGATTAATTTCTACCGTTTCATTTCCCATTTCAGAATGGTCCATCGTGGTTCTTTCTTTGCTGAATTGAAAACTACCACCGTTAGAAAGTTATTGCCAGAATCATGGGGGTTCCTTTGTCCTGTCCATACTCCCGATGGTTCTCCATGTGGTTTATTGAACCATTTGTCTCATAAATGTAAAATTGCCACTGTTGCATCCGACGTATCACAAGTTCCTAAGGCTTTGACTCAATTGGGTGTATTGCCAGCTGATTCATTTGCTGCAGGTCCAAACTTGTGCTGTGTCCAATTAGATGGTAAGATTGTCGGTTGGACTACTCATAAACAAGGTAAAATTGTTGCAGATACCTTGAGATTCTGGAAAGTTGAAGGATCTCATGGTTTACCTGTGGATTTGGAAATTGGTTACGTTCCACCATCCAACAAAGGTCAATATCCAGGTTTGTACTTGTTTGGTGGCCATTCCAGAATGATGAGACCTGTCAGATATTTGCCATTGGATAAAGAAGATATTCTTGGTCCATTCGAACAAGTTTACATGAATGTTGCTGTTACTCCAGAAGAAATTCAAAACAACGTTCATAGTCATGTCGAATTCACCCCAACTAACATTTTGTCCATTTTGGCCAACTTGACTCCATTCTCCGATTTCAACCAATCCCCAAGAAATATGTATCAATGTCAAATGGGTAAGCAAACCATGGGTACTCCGGGTACTGCATTAGTGCATAGATCAGATAACAAATTATACCGTTTACAAACTGGCCAAACTCCAATTGTGAAGGCTAATTTGTATGATGATTACGGAATGGACAATTTCCCTAATGGTATGAATGCTATTGTCGCCGTTATTTCATACACAGGTTACGATATGGATGATGCGATGATCATTAATAAATCTGCCGATGAAAGAGGATTCGGATACGGTACTGTTTATAAAACCGAAAAAATTGATTTGTCCCAATCCAGAAGACGAGGTGATCCAATAACACAACATTTTGGATTTGGTAATGATGAATGGCCAGAAGCTTGGAAAGAAAAATTGGATGCCGATGGGTTGCCAATGATTGGTGTCAAAGTTGAAGCTGGCGATCCAATCGTTGCTTATTATGATGATACTTTGGGTAAAACCAAAGTGAAGACTTACCATTCTTCCGAACCAGGTTACATTGAAGAAGTTAAATTGTTAGGTGACGAGACCAGTGATCATGAAGGACAACAATTGACGATCAAATACAGAATCACCAGAGCTCCATTGATTGGTGATAAATTCTCTTCCAGACACGGTCAAAAGGGTGTTTGTTCCAGAAAATGGCCACAAATCGACATGCCATTCACTGAATCCGGTATGCAACCCGATGTTATCATTAATCCACATGCGTTCCCATCTCGTATGACCATTGGTATGTTTGTCGAGTCTCTTGCTGGTAAAGCCGGTGCATTGCACGGGATGGCTCATGATTCCACCCCATGGAAATTCAACGAACAAGATACCCCAGCTGATTATTTCGGTGAACAATTGTTGAAAGCCGGTTATAATTACCACGGTAACGAACCAATGTATTCCGGTGCTACTGGTGAAGAATTACGTTGTGATATTTACATTGGTTGTGTTTACTATCAAAGATTGAGACATATGGTTAACGATAAGTTCCAAGTCAGATCCACAGGTCCAGTGAATTCATTAACCATGCAACCTGTTAAAGGTAGAAAGAGATCCGGTGGTATCCGTGTTGGTGAGATGGAAAGAGATGCGTTGATTGGTCATGGTACTTCATTCTTGTTACAAGATAGATTGTTGAATTGTTCCGATTACACACAAACATCGGTTTGTCGTTCGTGTGGTTCCATATTGACTACTCAGACTACGGTTCCAAGAATCGGAAGTATGGCATCTATCAGATGTAGAAGATGTGCTGTTGGCTTGGATAAATATGAAGGATATGCGGCTGATGCAGATATTTGGGAAGATGGTCAAGGTAGGAAATTTGTTGGTGGTGATGATACCACCACAGTTGCTATTCCGTTTGTTTTGAAATACTTGGATAGTGAGTTATCTGCAATGGGTATAAAGATGAAATACAACGTTGAACCAAGATGAGATTCTTAAAAAAAAAAAAATAAGGCAGTGTATTATAGATTTAAAAAAAAAAAAAGTAAAAAATAAATAACAAGAAATATATTACAAAAAAATGAATATTATTGAACATATTGTTTAATTATTCAGTTATGATTAGAACATCCGTAGATTGTGAGTTTTTAATTATGTATGTTGCATTGACCATATCGTTCCCGTCAGTTCTTTCAACAGCTTCTTCTAGACTCGAAGAAATCCCAGCCTGCATATGTCGTTTGATAATCCTATCACGAAGCAACAGTTCTGGAGTCTTGATAAACCAAGTATCGTCCACAAAACCGCCAATTTTATTCCAATCATCATCTTTGAGCGAAACGTAATTCCCTTCAATTATAACAATATCCACACTTGGATCAATAATTATATCATCTTCTTTAGGATCTTTTAGTTTATGATCAAATGAAGGTGCCTTGAGGGCCACTGACCGATCAGACAATTGTGACACCAACACTACAAATGCCTTGGGGTTGAACGTAAACGGTGCACCACGTCTCCTGAATGCTTCTTCTGGATCAGCTAATTGTTGTAATTGGGATCGATATAAATGGAATCCGTCTTGTGGTAGAACAATGACGTGGGCGAATTTGGACATTTCTTGGGAAATTAAGTTGGCGAATGTAGTTTTGCCTGATCCCGGAGCCCCTGCTAGTGATATCAAGTAACGTTCATTTGGATTTGATTTCTTTTTGCATTCGTAATTAATCTTAACTCGATTACATATTTCGGAAATGTCGTTGGTGGAGAATGTGACTGGATGGGGAGGAATAGACATTGCATGGACTGACAGAAACGAACTTGAAGCTAAATGAAAAATAGTGGGAGTAGTGGAGGTGGGAAAAATTTCACATCTCACTTTACGCTCGTCCAATTTTCCAATTTTCCCCCAAACTTTTCCACAGTTTGTTAGAGTCGATAATTAACACGCAGTTTCTTTCACGAAACATCAATGCTGGTGTTGCCAACACAATGGATACCAGAAACGATATCATTTTTAGGTGAGAAGAAGTTCTGCATTTATGGGTTCATATTTAACGCGCAGCAGAATGGGTGCAGTTATGGATTTTATTTAACGAATTTTGTTCATGTCTGGGTACAAGAACTAGATAAAACAGGATTAATCCCCGCTGCAAGAGCCATAGGACTTGAAGATTTATCAGATCAAGATTTGAATCATTTGCTTAATGAATTAAATACCGATGTACGCGAGAAGAATATATCTTTCGAACAAAAGGATGATAACATAATTGCACAAACCAAGGGACAGCCATCATGGACATTCAGTCTTGTCAAACAAGACGATACTAGAACAATTCAGTTTCTTGCCAAATTAAATTATCAACAGTTTGCCAATATCAGTTTTTTAAAATATCAAATTGATGATCTTAAGGAGACCATCAGTGTGAAGGATCAATATGCGAGGTTTTTGGCCACGAATTTCAAACAGAGTCATGGGATGGAATTGATTAATAATTACAAGAGGAACAATCGTAGCGAATTGGAAATGATTGAAAAATTTAATCCCAGTCGATGGGAAAAGAAGAGTTCGATTGAGTATAGGAATTTGAGAACCCGAAAGAAGAAATCAATTGATGACGAATTGAATAAAAATATTTCATTGGCTATTGAAACACCATGGAAATTTGCTAACTCATTTTATCAAAATATTACTGAACAACAAGAAGATTTAAGTCCTGTGAAATTTGAGTTTGATGATTCACAATCTCCACCAGGAACCCAGTCACAATTCTCTCAACTTCAATTCGAATCACAACCAACACTTGATCTGAATGTGGTTTCGGAATCACCCACAAAACGAGGTAGATCGGAATTTAAGAGACCTTTGAGTTCACAGAATAACAGTACTAGTTTGAGCAGTCAGGATGCTCCACCGTCACAGCGAAAGAGAAGGAAAATAGGATCATTATCGAAAAGATAAATAGCATACATGTGTATGTGAATACGTATATGTATATATGCCGATATTACTAGAACATATTTGCCATGTTAGACCAACGAGAAATAAGTGCCTCTAACGCATCTTGGTCAGTTTTGGACATAACTGCGTCGTAAATAACGATCAACACCCTGGTCCAAAACAACACAAAAGCATGCAATTCAGACAAATCACTAGGAACTTCGACATGGATTGCGGTCTTTTTCGAGTATTTACGATGGGTGCTCAATTGATGAAAGGGGACAAATTTATCTGGTTCAGCTCTGAAATATTCCGCAAACACGATACTCCAAAATCTGATCAATATATCGGCACAATCCCGTATAGTTGTTATGTTTTGTTCATCATAATCCCGCACTAGATCTAGATCATCGCCATACTCCTTTTCCATACAATGATGTAGTGCTGACAACAAGATGGTCTGTATTTCTTTGTACACTCGGTAAGAAATTTCCTCAAAACTAGAGGACTTATTTATCTGCTGCGTCTTCGCCACCCAATCAGGAGAAGGTGACACATGATTCTCATTTCCATTTGTAGATACGGGTTCACTTGATGCTGTCAGTTTTGGTGGCTGTTGCCTCGTAACTACTTTCATCTTAGTTTCCAATTTTCCAAATCGCCGAATATTTTCGTCATATATAGTTTTAGCAATTAATTCCGCACTCATATCGGGTCTGAAACTAACGGTCAATACGTCATTAATTAATGCTTTTGCACAAAGATTTTTATCATTTGATAACACAATGGCTAATCGATTAGGATATGTCTGTTTAAAATATAAGCAACAATCCAATATCGCATCATCTTTAATCAAACTTTTATCTATGCGTTGGGACAATTTTTGACCTTTGACAACCGTCCGGGCACTAATTAATGAATTATAGACCCAATTATTCGCCCATTTGGCCAACTGTGCAATTGATTGGCCAGAGCATCCTTCTCCTTGCCCATATGGAGAAATGTGGGTTCGACTGGAATTTTTCAACCCGTCCAATTCTTGAATCACGTATACCGGAATAATTAGTTTCAACCCATGGTCAGGAGCTACGGTTTTTAACCGATCTACTATTTTCAAATGGGAAATTAGGAAATTCGTATCGAGAATCAAATACGAGATGTTACCTTCTTCGATTTCAACTTCATCATGAACCCCTCCATCACTATCACTTTCACGTTCTTCTTCATCGTCAATTATCATGCTATTATTCGTCTTATCTTGCTCATAAAAAGTATCTCCTCGTAAATAATCAACATATGACGTAATTACATCAACGTCTTCCTCGTCTTCAAAGGGTACCATTTCGATATCTTCATCTTTGTGAACGTGATGCAACGCGGACTGGATTTTATCATCTATAGTCCTGTGTATATAATTAATTGGTTTCCTTGGTCTCTTAGTCCCCACTGTTATGACGCGTGACTGATCATATTCACTTAACCCCCCGGGTCCATATTTTGAAGGAAGAGACATCGATGCTTGGTGTGTGGAGGGCAAGCTTGCAAATTGGATTTGTCTTGGTTGTCTAAGTAGTTTTTTTGTTTTTTTTTTGGTTTGTTTTTTCAACCAGGTACACTTTATTTCAAATAGTGCGATACAACTATTTCAAGCTATTTGTAGTGGAATGCAACATATGAAGACTCAGTGTAACAGAGCATCATTAATTTAAAACAATTTTTTGCCCACTCTCAAATAACAAGAAACTGAGTCTTTTTAAATCCCATTCCTTGTCAAATACAAGTGAATCGTGGGGTGGAAGAACTCCTTAAGTCAAACTAAGTTAATTATATTGATAAATCAATAATTCACAATTAAACTCTAAATCACGGATGATTCTATAGAATTCCTATTTACAATAAACAACGGAAATTCCACTTATTTATGAAGTTTCCAATACACACGTAGTTTACACCTTTTGTGACTCTAAAGGCTTGTCTTATCATAACCAAGTAGTCTTCAACTAATAGACAAACACCGTAAGCTCTAAAAGTAGTGCATTCACCATATTCACTTCACGTCAAGAAAGATGCACTTCACACTGCATTCAGTGCAAGTTAGTCTGCTTCGTGATAGTTTATAAAAAAAGAATAAGCACTGTACAGTTAATTCAAACTACCAAGCCAGAATTATTCATATATGTAAGACAATTATTTGCAATATTTGTAGAAAAGTGATCATACTAAGGTGGACAAAATTATTAATACCACTGTGCACTAAATATTCATAACACATGATCAATTAAGTTTACACTAATAATGTATGATATATGGCGTCAACATGATTCATTTGTTACTTCAAATTGAATATCTTGCTTAGTATGAATAGTTTTGTCATACCTATTGAATTGGTACAAACAATTAATAGAAGGACTATATTTGACTATAATACACTACCAATTACTAAAACACATATACAAAGTAGTAGAAATCTATATAGGGTTTTATAGTCTTTCTATTATAAAAACATAACTATTGTTCTTTTCATTGCACAAACCAATGATAGCAGTTATTAATACGAGTTCATTATAACTCATTTATTGTACAAGTCGACTTCATAATTAAAGAAATAGCCGCCCAGACGGCTGTCAAAAAAAATGGCTGTAAAAAAAAGCACTCCCCTCTTTCAGTACACATTGTCACGCACTCAGGTAATAACTATCGAGTGCTCAGCAGTTCACGTTAATAAAATAAACTAATGTTCTCAAAGGTATCGTTTTACACTAATGTTCTTTCTGATATATTCCTGTTATTCGTCAATACTCACTAACTGACTCATTCACGTAGAGTTAGTAGTCAGTTTGGTGAGTGATTCTAGTTCTTCTTATTGATCCGTTTATTCCTTCAATTAAGCCTATGTAATACATATTTAATATTTTTTCTTTTGATCTCTCTAACCTTTAAATAACGCACATGATACCAATAATAGGACGAATATGCATCCGTCAGTTATAGGTTCACTTATCTCTTTTTCCGAATTATTATGTATGAGCTGGGTATTCACTTGCGTTAATTATAATGTCTTCCAAAGTTGTTGTGTGAATGCCCAGCTGTCACACTTACGTCCTTCAGGCAGTATTTGGTTCGTTACTGGCTGGATGTGTGACACATATACCTCCTGTATCAGTAGAATATTCTAACAGAGTACTTGATGTTATTAATTCTCTAGACAATTATTAACACTTTCTCTACAAAGAAGCACCAATGAAGTCACGTACTATACCTGCAACACCAAGCACATTTGTCCAAGTGGAGAAAAATGCAGTTGGACCTTCAATTCTGACATTACCTTCACGACCAAACCAAACTCTACCGCCATATCTGCCTTGCGAACTGGCTACCAATCTATCCTTCTTGTTGGTATATGGTGGGTATCTTGATTTAATAACCCAATCGTTCCATAAATGTTGTTCAAGAACAGTTCTTTCATGGGTAAATGCTCTGTAAGAATATTCACCATGGTAGGCACCATAACCAGACTTTCCTACTCCACCAAAAGGAGCATTGTGTAATGCAATGTGCATCAACACATCATTTATCACCATGCCACCAGATCTAATTAAAGTAGCAATGGTGTCGATTTGGGAGTTGTATTTCCTAGAAGTAGATCCACTTGTAAAAATGTACTGGGCCAATGGCGTGTCATGACGATTGATAATCTCTTGGCAAGCTTGACTCAAATCGGAATAAGGAATGATTGGTAAAATTGGACCAAAGATCTCTTGTTTCATGGACGAATCATCCCAAGTGGCATTGTCAATTACAGTAGGTGAAACGAAATTGGAAACGGCATCCAATTTTCCACCAATGATAATATCCCCGGAAGTTGTGTCAAGGATGTTTTTCATTTTTTGGAAAGCTCTTTCGTGAATCATATGAGTAAAATTGCCATTGGCATCAAGGTTGGGGAAAAACTCCTCATCAATTACCTGCTTTAAAGCACTGATAAGCTTCTTGTGTTTAGACTCGGCCACCAATACGTAATCAACACCAATACAAGTTTGGCCAGCATTCGCATATCTACCCCAAGCAATTCTACGAGCGACCGTGAGAATATCTTTGTCGGCTACATCGTCCAAAACGAAGGCTGGTGACTTTCCTCCTAGTTCCAAAATCACAGGGGTTAAAGTTTCGGCTGCCTTTTTGGCAATGATTTTACCAACAATATCACTACCAGTATACACGATCTTGTCGAATTTTTGGTTCAATAATTCAGTGGTTTCTGGAACCGCACCATTGACAGCGTAGAATATTTCTGGATCCAATGCCGTAGACAATAATTCCGTAAACAATTTTGAAAAATTTGGTGTCAATTCAGATGGTTTGAAGACAACGGTGTTACCAGCGGCGATGGCACCGGCAATTGGCGAGACGGAAACAAAGAAAGGATAATTGAAAGCAGAAATCACCAACACGGTACCAACTGGAATTCTTTCAATATAAACTGGGTTTGTTTGCAAGTTCAAAGGTAATGCATCAACTGGTAATGGTTTGCTCCACTTGTGAAGCTGAGACATGGTGAATAATAATTCATTCAACCCAGTTACCAATTCGTAGTTTCTAGTTTCAGAAGTGACACGATGGAAATCCTTGGTCAAGGCTTCACATATGGCCTCCTGATTGTCCTTCAAAGCAAAGTACAAGTTTCTCAACTGTTTCAATCTGAATTCCAACGGATGGGTCTTGCCACTTTGGAAACCAGCAACGACATTAGCAACTCCTCCTGCAATTTCAGATAATGGGGTGTATTTCAAAATTGATGTATCATCTGAAGATGTCAGTGATTTGGTCTCAACATCAACTTCGGTTTCTTTCTTGACGTCAACATAGGACTCTTCGGTTTCTAATCTTGTTTCTTCCTCTTCATGTTCCTTGTGTGGAGCATCCTGGCTCTTTGGCTTTGATGTTGATTCTGCAACACTTTCCATTTCTGATTCTGGTTCTGCCAGAATGTTAACTACGGAAGATCCATTCGCATTATTGTCAAATTTGGATTCAGTGGTGGTTCTACTGATTGAAACTTTAGTAACTGCAGTTTCGCTATCGGAAAATGGTTCCACTGGTTCCAATTCGGGGGCAGCAATTTTAGCAGATACTGGTGGTGAACCTGCTGAAGGTTGGAGTGGGGGTGGAGGTGAAGCTGAAGATGCTTTGGATGCGTCTTTTGATTTTGCCGAGGTCTTACCCTTGACAATAGCGGATATCTTTCTGGACTTTGGCAATTTGTATGGTTTACTCATGGTTGGATTGGTGTAGTAGAAAGTACAAAGTGAGTCAGGAAAGAAGATGGACAAAAAGAAGAAATAAAAGAGAGTGACAGAGTAGCTCAAGGAATCATTCAATTATCATTTGCAAAATGAATGTGAAAAAAAAAAAAAAAGAGCACACAACAAAATGATCTTTGGTGGAAGTGGAGTAAGAGAGAGACGGAGACAGAGAAAAATAGTGGGGCAAAACTGCGGCGTACCGAGATTACCTAATTAGGCACGGTGTTGGCAGATTCAAAAGGAAATAGAACGGATTATCCGAAACTAAATAAATGTAATTATCCTTTGATCAATACCAAGTGTTATCCGCTGACTTTACTTCTTTTGTTCTTTGGGGTTTTCTATTTCTGTATAAAACTGTCTCATAACCAAAGCAAAAAAGGCGTTCGTATTGCTTGTGATTGAGCCGATCTGAATTCAGTGTGCGAAACAGAAAAATTCTGCAGCAATAATAATCAAGCAAGATGAGAAACGCGACACGCTAAACAAAAATCAATGGCATTATTAATCATTTGGTCATCACTCTATAACCCCATACCATGTCCACCCCAGCAAGACCGACTTTGACTGATGAACAGAAGAAGAGAATAGTATGTGATATTTCATATTGTCTACACCCGATCCGGTTTTACTAACAAGACTTGATTGTAGGAAGCAAATAGAAAAAGGGCACTAGAAAGATTACAACAGAAGAATGGCAAAAGGCCTGTCCAAGTTGAACCAAAAGCTTCCAATGATAAACCGCCTCCAAAAAGGAACAGATTTCAACCTCCCCCTATTCAAAAACACACCTACATTGATTTCGATTTTGCCACTATGAAGGATACCAAAGGTGGGTTTATCTTTGACGAGTCACGTAGTGAAAACGGTGAAGAGCAATCTTTAAAAGAATGGAAAGAGAAACAACGTACACCGGAATTGCCACCTCCTATGGATTTGGTCAACATGCCTCGATGTTTTGAGTGCCAGTCAGTGGATATTGACAAAAATTTATATGCAAATTTCAATGTCAGAACGTGTCGAAAATGCGTCAAGGCCAACCCGGACAAATATTCCCTATTGACCAAGACTGAAGCCAAAGAGGATTACTTGTTGACTGAGCCTGAATTAGCTGATAAAGATTTACTACCCAGAATAGAGAAACCAAACCCCCACGGCTACAGTAAAATGCAATTGTTTGTCAGATATCAAGTGGAAGAATATGCCTGGAAGAAATGGGGTGGTCCCGACAAGCTAGATGAAGAATGGGAACGGAGAGAGCTAAACAAGGCGAAGCGTAAAGAAAAGAAGTACCAGGATCAACTCCGAGAAATGAGAAAAAGAACAAGAGCTGAAGAATTTACTAGAAAACTAAGAGATGGGAAGTCATTAGGCGAAAAACACGAACACGACTGGTCATCACCAGTGTCTATTGACAAGAATACGATCAAAAGACGGTGTATCGATTGCGGTATTGAGACTGAAGAAGTGGTTATATAGTATGTGGGTGTTTGTATGTCAGTCATTTGCAATTCCTGCATATAGATAAGTAAAGTAAGTCCAGAAGATTCCAAAACCTTCTACGGTTTTCCATCACAAATTTTTCCAACAACGCGAACAAAAAACTTGGTTGCCAATATAAATTTTCCAACGATTGCCCTTCCCAATTTTTTTCCAGTTTCCACTTTTTCCCCTTCTCTTTCTTCTTTAATTCCCTTTTAACAACTACAGCAAAGTCCATTTTCATTATCCAAAATGTCCGATTCAAAAGTTGAAACCCATGAATTCACTGCTGAGATCTCTCAGTTGATGTCTTTGATCATTAACACCGTCTATTCCAACAAGGAAATTTTCTTGAGAGAATTGATCTCCAATGCTTCTGATGCCTTAGACAAAATCAGATACCAAGCCTTGTCCGATCCATCTCAATTGGAATCTGAACCAGAATTGTTCATCAGAATCACTCCTCACAAAGACCAAAAAGTTTTGGAAATTAGAGATTCTGGTATTGGTATGACCAAGGCTGATTTGGTCAACAACTTGGGTACCATCGCTAAATCTGGTACCAAATCGTTCATGGAAGCTTTAAGTGCTGGTGCTGATGTTTCCATGATTGGTCAATTCGGTGTCGGTTTCTACTCTTTGTTCTTGGTTGCTGATCACGTTCAAGTTGTTTCCAAACACAATGACGACGAACAATACATTTGGGAATCCAATGCTGGTGGTAAGTTCACTGTTACTTTGGATGAAACCAACGAAAGATTGGGCCGTGGTACCATGTTGAGATTGTTCTTGAAAGAAGATCAATTGGAATACTTGGAAGAAAAAAGAATCAAGGAAGTTGTCAAGAAACACTCCGAATTCGTTGCCTACCCAATTCAATTGGTTGTCACCAAAGAAGTTGAAAAAGAAATTCCAGACGAAGAAACCTTAGCTGAAGATGAAGAAAAGGCTACTGAAGAAGACGACAAGAAACCAAAATTAGAAGAAGTTAAAGACGAAGAAGACGAAGAAAAGAAAGAAAAGAAGACCAAGAAAGTCAAGGAAGAAGTTACTGAAACTGAAGAATTGAACAAAACCAAACCATTATGGACCAGAAACCCATCCGACATCACCCAAGACGAATACAATGCTTTCTACAAATCCATTTCTAACGATTGGGAAGATCCATTGGCTGTCAAACACTTTTCCGTTGAAGGTCAATTAGAATTCAGAGCCATTTTGTTTGTTCCTAAGAGAGCCCCATTTGATGCCTTTGAATCCAAGAAAAAGAAGAACAACATCAAATTGTACGTCCGTAGAGTTTTCATCACCGATGATGCCGAGGAATTGATCCCAGAATGGTTGAGTTTCATTAAGGGGGTTGTTGATTCCGAAGACTTGCCATTGAACTTGTCCAGAGAAATGTTGCAACAAAACAAGATCTTGAAAGTTATTAGAAAAAATATTGTCAAGAAAATGATTGAAACTTTCAATGAAATCTCCGAAGATCAAGAACAATTCAACACCTTCTACACTGCCTTTTCCAAGAACATCAAATTGGGTATTCACGAAGATGCTCAAAACAGACAATCTTTGGCTAAATTGTTGAGATACTACTCTACCAAATCTACCGAAGAAATGACTTCCTTGTCTGACTACGTCACCAGAATGCCAGAACACCAAAAGAACATTTACTACATTACTGGTGAATCTATCAAGGCTGTTGAAAAATCTCCATTCTTGGATGCTTTGAAAGCTAAGAACTTTGAAGTTTTGTTCATGGTTGACCCAATTGATGAATACGCCATGACTCAATTGAAAGAATTTGAAGACAAGAAATTGGTTGACATCACCAAAGATTTCGACTTGGAAGAATCTGAAGAAGAAAAAACCACCAGAGAACAAGAAATCAAAGACTTTGAACCATTGACCAAAGCCTTGAAAGACATTCTTGGTGATCAAGTTGAAAAAGTCGTTGTTTCTTACAAATTGGTTGATGCACCAGCTGCTATCAGAACCGGTCAATTCGGTTGGTCTGCTAACATGGAAAGAATCATGAAGGCTCAAGCTTTGAGAGACACTACCATGTCTTCTTACATGTCTTCCAAGAAGACCTTTGAAATTTCTCCAAAATCTCCAATCATCAAAGAATTGAAGAAAAAGGTCGAAGAAGATGGTGCTGAAGACAAGACTGTTAAAGATTTGACCACCTTATTATTCGACACTGCTTTGTTAACTTCTGGTTTCACTTTGGATGAGCCATCTAACTTTGCTCACAGAATTAACAGATTGATTGCTTTGGGTTTGAACATTGATGATGATACTGAAGAAACTGCTCTTGAACCAGAATCTACCACCACTGCTACTACTGATGAACCAGCCATTGAATCTGCTATGGAAGAAGTTGATTAAACGAAGTTATGCTTTAAATAAATAAATAAAGGAATGTGTCGAAGCCCTTGTATTTAGAAATAGTAATAAAAAAAAATAAGATAAATAATTAATAATATATGTTATTTAATAATAATAATAATAATAATAAAGAAAGACATTATGAAAGGCGAATGGCATGTTTGGTTCGTAAGGTCAGCTTGTGATCGATGAGTATGAAATTCATTTGTGTAATAATATACACTCTGTGTGAAATTATATGCAAAAAGAAAAGCCTCCTTGAGAAATTATGTGAAATTTCCAGTCTTGTATTTCTCTTGCTCTTGCTCTTCCCTCTGTATGTTGTCTTGTCGATGTAATGTGCAATATACATTCTCGGGGAATGTAGTCGGTTAATGTATAAATAATGACGTACTTATTCGCCTGAAATTCAACATCTGAAAATTCCGGTTAAAATACGCGTAACCATCAACATCAACATTT